>JACMZG010000022.1:51900375-51954216 GCA_018340805.1 Microvelia longipes
AAAAGTAACCTGACCACATTAACCGGTACAATAAAAAGTAACCTGACCACATTAACCGGTACAATAAAAAAAAAAAAAAACAGTCATATATAAAAGATCTCATTGACGTTGGTTGAAAAAACAGAGTCAGCCTTTTTGCACCGATTCTGCAAACTAAAAAAAAACGTAAACATTTTTTATCATGCAAAAAATTCGAATTATTGTTATTAGAAAAAACCCACTAGTAGTAACTCGTCTTATAACTAGTTCCAGGAGAAATTATTATCATCTCAGACCTTATTCGTCATCTCACGCTGGATTATGCTTCTTCTTAAAAGCTATCCCTCTTCAGATAGAATAACTCGCATTGCCTATTATAAAGAATCTATTTAGCTTGCGTTATGCGAGCTAAATGCATGCTAGCATAAACCGCATAAAATTGAATCATATTCCCTTTAATCGATTACAATAAAATAAATCAGGGCAGGATTTTACTTACGAGGACTCAGACAGGTAAACTACGACAATTTGACTCACCTGAAAAAAAAAAAATTGAACTGAATACATTGTATAAATTAAAGACAAGTACCAAACAGAGAAGAGAAATCCATAGATATTTTAAAATGTCACCACATTAGCTCTTCGTGGCGAAGGGTTATCTTGAAAAATTGTAAACAACTATTGCATCACTCGTGAGTTTATAGACAAAAGTGCTGTATACCCATACAGCACTGACCACGATAATGCTCCTTAATTTTTTATGATTCAACAAAAATCATGGACATACACAATCATACATACATATATATATATATATATATATATATATATATATATATTATATATATATATATATATATATAATAATATATATATATATATATATATATATATATATATATATATATATATATACAGGGTGGTCCAGCTAAGAAGGACAAGACCTTTTCTCGGAAACTATGACGGCTAGAAGGATGCGGTTTTCGGCGTTGGATTCAATGTAATAGTGAGCAGACGAGAAAAATCCGTTTTCGGGCGCGCTTCGCGCCTGTCATAGAGATGTTAATGCTAACTTTTTTAATTTTATAGTTAGGTATAGGGAACTTTTTTGTTCTTTAAAGAATGAAAAATAAGGAAGATTAGTGAAAACCGCATCAAAATCGGACAATTTTTAACCGAGCTATGATGAAAAAACACTTTTTTTAAATTTAGTTCACTTCGGCGCCATTTTGGATGATGTTGCATTTAAATAAAATTTATTATATGGACATATTTTTAAACTAGAAACATTGCTTTAATAAAAGAATATCAAAAGTTTTAATTCCAACCTCAGTTTTAGGTGTAAAATAGTCGTTAAACATAACAAAAAACAAAAAAAAATTTGGTTTTTCTAAGATACCATGAAAAGTAAGATAGCCAACATAAAAAGCAACAAAATGAGTCCAATTTTAACAAATTCGCTTCACAATTTCAAAAGTTATTACTAATAAATCTCTTAAAATTGCAAAAATGGAATATTTTTTATAGTTTACCACCCTATTGTTGATATTTAATGGAACTGCAACGTCATCATACCTTGTGATCTTTATTGCAGCTTGTATAAGGATTCCAGAACGCCTAAAAACACTTATTTTGTTCATTGGTTGTGGAGAAATTACGATTATGGTGATTTTCGTCAATCGTAGAATGCAGATTAGAGGTACCTTGCAAAAACCAAGTAAAATCCTTCATAAACGTTAATAAAAAATTGATTTTGATGATAACTACTTCGTTTCTAGGTGTGAAGGACCAATAAATAGCAAATCACACAACTAGACTGTAAAGTGATATTTACTGCTGCGGAAATTTGTTTATTAAGGACAATAAAACCAGCAAACTTTATTTCCGGAGCTATAAATTTTCATTATTTATATTATTTACCTTTAGTTGTGCATTTATAAAAAGAGTCGATTTTTTGTATGAATAATTTATTTAACTTAGTTTAAAGAATTAAACACAAGATTGATAAATAATCATTCATACTTTTACAAAATTAAGGTAAAATAATATGGGGACCTGCGGCTCAATTATGTGGCCATTAAGTTCACCGGACTTGACCCCACTCGATTTTAAATAGCAAAATCACACAACTAGACTGTAAAGTGATATATCATTGCTGCGGAAATTTGGTAAAAAATATTGGTAAAACATTTTTTTTTACCAAATTTCCGCAGCAATGAAATATCACTTTACAGTCTAGTTGTGTGATTTGCTATTTAAAATCGAGTGGGGTCAAGTCCGGTGACCTTAAGACCGGAAATAAAGTTGCTGGTTTATTGTCGTTAATAAACAAATTTCCGCAGCAGTAAAATATCACTTTACAGTCTAGTTGTGTGATTTGCTATTTATTGGTCCTTCACCCCTAGAAACGAAGTAGTTATCATCAAAATCAATTTTTATTAACGTTTATGAAGGATTTTACTTGGTTTTTGCAAGGTACCTCTAATCTGCATTCTACGATTGACGAAAATCACCATAATCGTAATTTCTCCACAACCAATGAACAAAAATAAGTGTTTTTAGGCGTTCTGGAATCCTTATACAAGCTGCAATAAAGATCACAAGGTATGATGACGTTGCAGTTCCATTAAATATCAACAATAGGGTGGTAAACTATAAAAAAATATTCCATTTTGGCAATTTTAAGAGATTTATTAGTAATAACTTTTGAAATTGTGAAGCGAATTTGTTAAAATTGGACTCATTTTGTTGCTTTTATGTTGGCTACTGTACAAACCATAAAAACTATAGCTCCCTATCTTACTTTTCATGGTATCTTAGAAAAACCAAATTTTTTTTGTTTTGTTATGTTTAACGACTATTTTACCTAAAACTGAGGTTGGAATTAAACTTTTGATATTCTTTTATTAAAGCAATGTTCTAGTTTAAAAATGTCCATATAATAAATTTATTTAAATGCAACATCATCCAAAATGGCGCCGAAGTGAACTAAATTTAAAAAAAGTGTTTTTTCATCATAGCTCGGTTAAAAATTGTCCGATTTTGATGCGGTTTTCACTAATCTTCCTTATTTTTCATTCTTTAAAGAACAAAAAAAAGTTCCCTATACCTAACTATAAAATTAAAAAAGTTAGCATTAACATCTCTATGACAGGCGCGAGCGCGCCGAAAACGGATTAGGAAAAAGGATTATTACAATGAATCCAACGCCGAAAACCGCATCCTTCTAGCCGTCATAGTTTCCGAGAAAAGGTTTTGTCCTTCTTAGCTGGAACCCTGTATATATATATATATATATATATATATATATATATATATATATATATATTATATATATAATATATATATATATATATATATATATATATATATTATATATATATTATATATAATATATATATAATATATAATATATATATATATATATATATATATATATATAATATATAATATATATATATATATATATATAATATATATATATATATATATATATATATATATATATATATATATATATATATATAATACTACTGGTCACCCGACCGCTGAGAATGATACGGAAGCATTTACTATCTGAAGATGAGCGAAGCGAGTCCAATGGCATGTTGCAGTAAAATTTGGCGAACTGTATTTCTGAAGACGAGCGAAGCGAGTCCGAAGCAGGA
Organism: Microvelia longipes; assembly: GCA_018340805.1. Lineage (NCBI taxonomy): Eukaryota > Metazoa > Arthropoda > Insecta > Hemiptera > Veliidae > Microvelia > Microvelia longipes. The sequence continues at coordinate 51,904,023 of JACMZG010000022.1, forward strand.
GGATGAGCGTAGCGAATCCGATAAAATTTATAACTTTTTTATCGGCAAAGTTCCGAGTACCCCATACGAGATTTTTGTTAGTGATTTTATAGTTTTCTATAAAAAACTAACGTCTAGTGTCTGAAGGATTTATATGGTCAGCGTGTAGACAAGACACTACATGTGCATTGTACATGCAATACAATACAATAGGCTGCACTTTAAATCAGCGCTCACTTTTCATCATTCCAACACGATGTCTTTTGTGGTTCTTCTTGACTTTTATAAAGTTTCTCTGTAAAACGCCAAGTTTTTTTTTCAAAAATAAGAAAAAGTCAAAAGAATACAGTAAGGGAGGCTTGTAGCGAGGTCCCAGAGACTGACTGAATCTTTAGAAAAAATCCTAAATGTGGACCCCGTGAAAGATTAGGAATTAGTTTCGCTTTACAAGTCACAAGATGTCCATGTTAGAGGAAAATTATTCTTACATCCTTATATCCTGTGTCCTTTACATACAAATCTTTCCTTTATAACAAAATAGTTTTTTTAAAAAATAATAAAACAAAAAAAATATGAAGCTATATTACTTTTCTTTATTTATACCGTAGGTATATTGGAAAAGTATTATGTTTGCAAAAAAATCCGAAACATTCAAATTATCCGTTTCAGGCGTTTCAAGACCTCCTGAGTGGTTTTCTCAAAGTTGTCTGTCTGTATGTGTGTGTGTGTCTGTTATCATCGTAGCGCCCATGCTAGAGAGTTACAATTTTCTACAAAAACCAGTCTACCGCTGTAGTTGTGCCATATCGGAAAATACCTTTTTTATAACGTCATAAACCCACAAAAACGACTTTGCGAAAATTTCGAAAAATAATAAAACGCGGAAAAATGATGCGATCAGATTGAGATTTAGCACGCATGTGGTTATGTATAAGACTAACATATGTGCCACGTTTCATTTCATTATCTGTATTAATTCAATTTTTTAATTATTTTAAAATATTTTATATGTTTTTTAAAAAAAATAGAAAAAAAATAAAAAAATGGTCCAATCCTTATTTATATCGTATAGGTATATAGGCAAAGTATTGTTTTTGCAAAATAATCCCAAACAGGTATTTCACCGTAATTATCCGTTTCAAAGGTTTTTAAGGCCTCATCCGTTTTTTCACTAAGTTGTCTATCTGTATTTGTGCGCGTGTGTATTGCTGTCATTGTTGCTCCTAGTGTATTTATGCTAGAGAGTTGAAACTTTGTCAACAAATTAATCTACCGGTATAGTCGTGCTATTCGGAAAAATATTTTTATGACGTCCTAAACCCGCCATATTGACTCATCAAAAATTTCGATAAATCAAAAAAAGGCGGAAAAATATTGCGATCAGATTGAGATTTAGCACGCATGTGGTTATGTATAAGACTAATATATTGGCAAGTTTCATCTCATTGTCAGCATAATTTAATTGTTATTAAATGAAAAGAATCAGAAAAGAATCAAATTGAGGTGAAATTTAGTGAAAAATCAAAGATTGATTTTTATCAAGATTCAACTCTCTTAAACTTAAATGATAACAGCTTGAATAATAACAAAGACACAGAATCAACTTTTTACAAATCTCTCGGCAGGTCTTAAAAAACCTGGAACGGATAATTCACGTGACATCCCGGCAGTGGCGTAGCCAGGATTTAATTTCGGGAGGGGCTGAATGTTATAAAACTGAAAGATATAAAATAATTTGAAAACATTCAACAATATAAAATAATTTTGAAAACATTCAACAATATAATAATATATATATATATATATATATATATATATATATATATATATATATATATATATATATATATATATATATATATATTGTATTTGTTGAATGTTTTCAAATTATTTTTATATCTTTCAGTTCATTGTATATTTTATATATTATGATATTATATTTATAAGTTTATTGTTAAAAAATATATCATTATTTTCATATATTTTTTATAGGTTTTATTTTTTTCACGCATTTAATGCGGGTTTAGGTTATGTAAAAATTTCGGGAGGGGGGGGGGCTGAAGCCCCCTCAGCCCCCCCTGGCTACGCCACTGCATCCGGGATTCGGAGTTACTGAGCAAAACTCAATACTTTTCCTATACACCAACGGACATAGAGATATTATTACTAAAGAGGATATATCGTTTGAATTTTGAAACATCAAAAAAGTAACCTGAACACCCTTGAGTATTATAATATGATGAAATAACATTAAAAAATGCAGTAAATTATACAATACAATGTTTATAATAGGAAACAAAACCCAAACAATGCGGGAAATGCCGACAATTGACGATTGATTTGTTCTAACCCTATCTTATTCTTTGAGCAGGTTTCAGTGAGGTTAAACAGAGCCCCAAATCGATGTTTCAGGCCCCTTATTGTATTAAGATAGGCTATGCCCCCTCTAGTATATATCTCTACGCCTACGGTAGAAAAAAGTTGGAAAAGCAAAGCAAAAAATACAAACCTTATAAGCGAAATTTTCTCTTCGAAAATTCGCTCCTAAAAGTATTTTAATTAAGTCCCATCTCGAACACTTTTGAATGTTGTTATAAGAAAGAAAATAAAGTTTATTAACAAGCATGCGAGCTCTACCATTAGTCCTTATAAGAAATCTGTCGTGTTTTAACAACGTTAACATTTTTCGCTTACTTGTTTACATTGTAATGTAAACAAACGTTTTATTTACATTAAATCCAATGTAAACAAACTTTGTTTACGATGAGAGTAAAGTAAATATTGACACATGTGTTGACCAAGTCAATTACACATATTTGTCCTCAAGGGTTTCTTCTCGTCCCACGCTTCTTCTTAACAGCTATGTTATGTTTGAAAACTATAAAATGCTTAATTAAAAAAGAAACGTTCAAGTTTTTTGTAACACTATGGAAAGCATAGAGATATATGCTAGAGGGGGCATAGATAGGGCATAGATAGATATATACTAGAGAGGGGTATAGCCTATCTCAATACATTACGAAGCCTGAAACATCTTTTGGGGCTCTCAGGGCTCTGTGTAACCTCATTAAAAGCTCATTTAAGCGTAAGTATTTTTTTTTTTTTTTTTTTTTTTTTTTTTTTTTATTTATTTATTTACGCTTTAACCCGAAGGGTCATTTAGCGTTTTTCCCTTACTCAAATCTCACTCAACTACTTAACTCCTGAGTTTGTACACATCTAATCATCTAGGAAGCACCCCCTCCGTACATGGTAGCACATATAACCAGTTCACAGTGTGTCTAGTTCATCCAGCCCAACCAGACTCTGGCTAGGCTCACCGCTCTGGCTAGCGCCGACTACCAGTTCACTGTGTGCTTGTTCATCTAGTCTTACTACTCCCCTGATCACATTAGTCTCACTTGACCTCGTCCTTCCAGTCTCACCAATCTCATCAGTTCCACTAGCATCACCCAAACTCTAAGCTAGGCTCACCGCTCTGGCCAGTCCAGCGCCACCCGACAAAGAACTCTAGCACCCAGATGTCAGTGTGTACAAACTCATTCTATAGCCCTGACCTGAAAGTCAAAGCTCCGCAGTGCCATTAGGAGACGTCTGTCTTCAAGAACCGAGCACTTTGTTCCTAGTCACTTACGTTACTCGTGTCGCAGGTGGTAGAGCGCTCGCCTTTCGACCTGGAGGTTGAGGTTCAAATCCAGCCGGGGAGGACCTCAATATGAGGTTATCCCTTGTACCGTACACTCGGGAGTCTTGAATTCAAGGCCGGCCACCCAGCCAAGGTTTTACGTGGTTTCCTTGGCTACTAATACGCAAATGCGGGGTTGGATCTAGTTTCATCTGAGACAAGTCTGGATCCACGTTTCCGTTGTCTCCAGCTCACGAAAAGTTAATGTTCTGCGGGCTGGGGAGATGAAGGTCGGAAAGATATACTGAGCCTTTGTATGTCCGAAAACTTAGTCAGTTAAAGTTGTTATAAATCAATTTATTTCGGCTTGTGTTTTGATTTGTATTATTAACATTTTCCTATATAAGTTATTGTACTTTTGTACTGATTATTTGATCCTACATAAAATCGAAGGTGGTCAGGTTACTTTTCGATGTTTTACAATTTAACCTATAGGGCCCCTCTAGTAATGATATCTATATGACTAAAAGAACAATACAGGTACAGGTACACGGTACGTTTTTTTACAACTTAGGACTTGCTTCGCACGTCTTTAAGATGTGATGACTATCCAAAGCTTAAGGTAGTAGTATTTCGGTCTCGCTGCGTTGGATCTTAGAATAAAGTGGTTATCCGATGTCTGGAGTGTTATGACTTCGGACTCGCTTCGCTTGTCCTCAGAATGTCATGGTCACACAAAGCTTAACGTACTTATATTACTTCTGTCTAGCTACGTTCGACCAAAGAATTATGAGGTATCCAAATATCAAAGGTGTTAGGGCTTGAGGTTAATTAAAGCTTAAAAAAAGGGTATGGGGTACCTCAGAACTTGCCCCCATCACATCGGATTCGCTACGATCTTCTCTGCTTCGGACTCGCTTCACTCGTCCTCAGAATATACAATTCGCCAAATTTATACTGCAACATGCCTTCAGACTCGCTTCGCTCGTCTTCAGATAGTAAATGCATCAGTTTTATTCCCAGCGGTCACCCATCCAGACACTGACAACGCTCGAGGCTGATTAACTTTTATGATCCACAAAAATCATAGATATATTTGTCGTATTGAAACGAAACTTAGTTTACTTATTTATTAGGCAATAATATACACTTGCAATAAATTTCAACTCAATTAAATTCTTATTCGATTGTTTAAAATGTTTTAAAACGTACATAATTCATTTAAAAAAATTGAATTAATGCTTCCTGATTGTTACAATTTTTAAAAAACCTACAAATGAATTGTGTTGGTGAAGGTTTGTGATAAAAACTGAACAAATGCTGATAATGAGATGAAACTTAGCACATATATTAGTCTTATACATGAAAACATGCGTGCTAAAATCTGATCGCAATATTTTTCCGTGTATTATGATTTTTTTGAAAGTTTTGTGGAGTCATTATTGCGGTTAATGACGTCATAAAAAAATAGCATAAATACACTAGGAGCTACGATGATAACAGACACACACACATACAGACAGACAACTTTGAGAAAACCACTCAGGAGGCCTTAAAACACCTGAACCGCATATTTCGGTTTCATCCCGTTTTCGAATTTTTTAGCAAACACAATACTTTTCCTATATACCTACGGCATAAATGAGGAAAAGTAAAAAGTAATACGGTAGATACAAAATTATAAATAATACGGTATACCTTATATCAAGTTTAAAGTTTTTAAGACCACCTGAGTGGTTATTACCAAGTTGTCTGATAGTGTGTGTGTGTGTATGGGTGTGTCTGTCATCATCCTATTTCCCTCATTATTTACAACAGAAAGTTGAAACTTGATACAAGAATCAACTTTTAGTTCTACCTGTGCTATCCGAAAGATAATTATTTTATGACGTCAGTACCTGTCAATAACGGCAACACAAATAATTACTGCACTATACAACTGCATACTTGATTACCGCACTAATAAATATTCTAACTGGATAGTAATTGTTTATATACTAATTAACTTATTTCATAAAATTTTATGATTATATACTAGAGTGGACCTAACGGGAATTCAAATATTATAAAAGTTATTGGCGCCAATTTATAACTTAATAAAATAAAATTGGTAATAATAATTATAAAACAGTTTCGACTTTATTAACGCTTTAGACGATCTGCCTCCGTAGCCGCGATCGTTTAATACTGGACTTCGGCACCGGTATTGTAAAAAAAATTTCGCCATAAAATTTAGCTTTACTTTGAGCATAGTAGATGTGACCCACCCGAGGTGGTTCCCGCAGGGCGAATACCCTGAAGGCCCTGAAACGGGCATTATTATTATTATTATTATACACGCTTTAGACGATACTGAATCCTTTAAACTGGCCATATTTTTAAATTTATTTTTATTATACTTATTAATGTTGACAATTTAAGTCAATCAATTTAAGTCAATAAAATAAAACAGAATTTTTCTCTTGTTGTACCAAATTCGCGTGTTTTTATCAAGAGTCAATGCTCAATGGTTATTGGATCATTCAATGGATGTCAATGGTCAATGCTGAGGCCAATTTTGAAATCGGAAGAATTACGGCAGATGCAACCAAATATTATTCTATCATAAACTTTTGAAAGTGACATGTTAGAGCAAGTATCGGATCTGGTCGCACAACCATCAAATAATGACAAGTATTGTAGCATTAAACGCGTATGAATAGCAGCATATGCTTAAAGTAGTGATAAAAAACTAAAACGATTGTTAACAGTGACGGAGTTGGGAGATTACAAACCTAATCAACTATTACGAAAGATGAAAGACCTGGCTAATGGCAAACTAAGTGATGAAGTTTCAAAATCATTATGGCTCAAACACTTATCAAATCACATTCAAACAATTTTATCAATTTGCAACAAGGAACTGGCTACAATGGCCGGGGCGACAGTATTTGTGATATTAGTAATAACAATATTAGAACAGTCAATGTCATAGCAAACCAGCAAAAAATAAGCCAATCCATCAACATACCAGGAATATCTACCAGCTCGGACACAAATAAAAAAATTTTACTCGAATTAGCCAATTTAAAAAGCGAAATGCTGAGCTCAACAAAAAAAATATGTCCCGACTAACAATAGATCAAAGTCGAGAGCTAGGAAGCCGAACATAAAAATAGACAAAGATACAATAATAATAAGTCAAAGTCATCTCAAACTCCCGTACATCAAAGATACTCAAGAAGATAAGGTACATCTCTAGATAATCAAGATGTTTGCAATTATCATTACAACTTTAAAGACAAAGCATGGACGTGTCGTCAACCATGCTCATCTACAAAAAAGGAAAACAAAAGTCAGTTAGCGACTGTGGCTGAGGTAGCTGACAAACGAAAATGCAATGAAAATCAAACCAACTACTATGTCAAGATCAGGTGGCGTGATTAAAACTAATCCAGTCATAATACGAGCTGTTCAACAGCACGACGGGTACTATGAGGTACGGAATTTCCTAAAATATTTTGCAAGGAAGACGCCTTCAAGGAAACTCCGAAACATACAACTAACCATCATCTCCAAACTTTTAGGCCTTCGGTATTCCAACCATTTAGGCGACTAGACCCCAAAAAATTACGTGATACTAAAAAAGCATTTGATAAGATAGTTAAAGAGGGAATTTGAAAACCATCGCGAAGTCGTTGGTCTAGCCCGCTGTACATGGTACGCAAAAAGAATAACGAATGGTGACCATGTGGGTACTACATAAAAGCAAAATTCTGTAACAGTTCCTGACCGCTATCCACTCCCTCATATTCAAGATATAACCTCAAATTTGCAAGGGGCAACCATATTTTCATTATTTTCATACATAGATCTTCAAGAAGATCATCATCAGATTTTTATGGAACCTGATGACCTTCTAAATACAGCCATAACAACCCTCTTTGGAATGTTCGAGTTCGTCAGGATGTCATTTGGACTCCGTAACGCAGCTTAAACATTCCAAAGACTTGTAACAGAGGTGCTAGCTGGCTTGTATTTTGTCCATCCGTATATTAATGACTTATTAGTAGCATCTGAGATCAAACAGCAGCACATCCAGCACCTTAGGTTAGTTTTTGAAAGGCTAAGATATTTTGGGATGACAATAAATGCCAGTAAATGTTTATTTGGTCAACCACCGGTAGTCATTGTAAGTTCTGAGGGTTTAGAACCTGTATCTAAAAATCGGGTACGAGGTACCTCAGAACTTTTCCTCATCAGATTGTATTAGTTACGCTCATCCTCCCCTGCTTCGGACTAGCTTCCTTCGTCCTCAGAATTTACAATTCGCCAAATTATACTGCAGCAGTCCTCGGACTCGCTGCGTTCGTCTCAGATACTAAATGCATCCGTTCATTCCCAGCGGTCACCCATACAGCACTGACCAAGCTCAATGCTGCTTAACTTTTATGATCCAAACAAAATCAACAAAACAACAAACAAAATCAACAAACATGGGTAAACTTCTCGTATTAAAACGAAACTTAGTGTACTTATTCATTACGTAAAGGTATTTACTTGTTGCCAAACTCAATTAAATCATTTTCTGCTTTTTTTACAATTTTTAAGAAACCAACACAAGTCATGTGATAAAACTGAACAAATGCTGAAAATGAGATGACACTGGACTCTTAGTCTGCATAGCTAATTATTATTATCGCAAAGCTATATGCGTGCGAATCTTAATCCGATCGCATCAGTTATCCGCGTTTTATGACTTATAGAAATTCATAAAAGCTGAGTCATTATTGCGGGTCATTATAAAAAAATATTTTCTGAATAGCACAACTACAGCGGTAGACGGCTTTTTTTTACAATGCTTTAACTCTCTAGCATAAATACACTAGGAGCTACGAAGATAACAGACACACACACATACAGACAGAACTTAGTAACCTCTCAGGGACCTTTAAAAACACCTGAAACGATAATTCCATGACATCCCGGTTTAGGATTTTCTCCAAACACAAAATTTCCACTATACCACGTATAAATGAGAAAATAAAAAGGAAGAGCAGTTCAATTTTACGAAACCTAAAACAATCCAGGAACTATGGAGATTTATTGAAATGGTAAATTTATATCACAATGTCATACCCTAGATTCCTCATTAGCACACCCCATTACCACTCTAAAAGAAAGATAAAAAAAAAGAAGATAATGACCAGTACATGGACACCTTAAGCGAACTGGCTTTCGAAATGTAAACAAGTTCTAGTCGATGATACCAACCTAGCGTTTTGGTGAATGACTGGTAAAATATAGATAAAAAATTTGGTAAAATATACAAATGAAACCACGGAATAGGAACATGAAAAATAATTAAAAAATAATGAATAGCTCGAGAAAACAGCGCACAAAGTTATGTCCTTGGACAATAACATCTGACGAAGGACAATTTGAGGCTAACATTTTTAATACGATGCTGAATCTATGCGGAATCAAATGAATACATACCACAGTATAGGATGATCGAATGTGACTCGGACATTGAAAGCAGAAAAATTCCACCTGAAGAAGGATCGAACCCTTCCCAACGGCACTACGTGGAATAAGATCAGCCTTCAGGGACAAATTAGGATACAGCTCGATCGAAGCACGTACGGCACAGTTGTCAGAATACCAGGGGAAATTTTTATTCCAACAAGAGATGAAACCATGGAAGATGGATACACTAGCAGGGTTCTAACAGGCTCCAATTGTACATTAATAAGTAACGATAAAAATAAAATTTAAAATTTACCACACATATTAAACCGAGTAAAAAATATACATAATTAGCTTAAAAAATTGTCAACTTCCCTTACCCCAGCGGACAGGAATCTTTGAACTGTACAATTAACATAAACATGAAAAGAAATTTCGAATTTAATAACATGATTGTGAAATAACATTCAATAGTTACATGTTTCGGATTATACTAACCAGCAATTAATTTAATTTTGCAAATAAGGCAAAAAATATGTCGCATGATCAAATTAATTATTTTAAGTATAAAACTGCAATTGCGATTAACATTTAGGATTTTTTCACAACAAAATGCATAGAAAAAGAAAACTTTTTTATACTTGCATAACCCGAGGCAAAAATTAAGAATCAGTAAAATTATAAGTTTTTTAGCATAAAATATGCTTACAGACAGAAAAGATAGCAGGTTTATTTTTTATTTTTGTAAAAAATAGGTACTTCCTGTCATAAAAGGAGACTTTTTAAGCCCACGTCTGTAAATACAGGTAGCCTATCTGCATAATTAGTTAAGGATAGGCCTGACAGGGGAGCGGCAGCATTATCTTAAGTCCATTAAGTTGAAAAAAAATGTAGTTGTGTTTTAAATTTCCATAAAGTTTATGGAATAAGTTAAGTTATTAGTTATGTCTGACGTATTGCATTGGATTATTTTTTTTTAAATAGCCAATAAGATTAAAACATAAAATTTATCAATCAAAGAGTTTAACTCAAATTTTTATACGTAAATAGACAATCATGCATAATACTATGCTTTGCGACCCGATTAAAAAATTCTCGAGGGCGGATTCACAAGGCTTAACTGAGGAAGATAAGTCAGTTAGAGTTTGAGGCTTCCTGAGAGGAATTCTCGAGGCTTTTATGAGGGACATAAATCAGTTAGAGTTTGAGGCTTCCTGAGGAGGATACTGGAAGCTTTGATCAGGGACATAAATACTCAGACTGAGGCTCCTGAGAGGATTTCGAGCCTTTTATGAGGGACATAAATCAGTTAAGTTTGAGGCTTCCTGATAAGGATATGAGTCTTTGATGAGGACCAATACTCAGAGCTTGAGGCTTCCTGAGAGGAATTCTCGAGGCTTTTATGAGGGACATAATCAGTTAGAGTTAGCTTCCTGAAAGGATACTGGGGCTTTGATAGGAACAAAATACTTAGAGCTGAGGCTCTAGAGGAATTCGAGCTTTATAGGGACATAAATCAGTAGAGCTTGAGCTTCAGAGGATTTTTAAGGCTTTGGACGGCTGGCTGATTTTCAATAATACCAAATCATTTACTATCCACTAACATTTCCTATCCACTTACATTAACTACCACTGCATTTACTATCCCTTAAATAAATATCCATAAACATTACTATCCACTTACATAACTATCACTGCATTTACCCCCCTTACATTAACTATCCACTAACATTTACTATCCACTTACATTAACTATCCACTAACATTTACACCACTTATAACATCACTATATTACTACCACTATCGCAAAATCAAGCCGAAACAAAATTTAACTTATTGTATTAAAAATTTTTTGTTCTCTATCTTTATAGTAATAAGTAAATATTATACATAATCGTTTTTATTTAGAAATCCTTAAATATTAATTATATTTGAATGGACTTAGAGCTCGGTATAAATGTAACAAATAATATGATACAAAGTTGGGATGCTGAAGGAACGTAGTTTTATCTTGTCTGTAAATTACAGGGTTAACAGATTAAACTCCACACGACCTGTACTTAAACTCTTAGATATTACGAGCAGAGGATAATTTTATATAAAAACTATTAACCCGACACTCTAGGCACCATAACAAACTTACTAGACCCTCTGGGGGATTCATATAAACAACAATAACATGTACTACATTACAGAAAAATAATTGGAGGAATCATGTCTGAGGAATGTGACGAGTAAACACTGACAAGTAGGGATCGGAATTTTTTTAATAAGTACTTCAGAGCTGCACGGAAAACGTGAATGTCTTCGTAAAACAAGATTTTATACAGGGAAGATGCATTAAGAATTTTTTCTGACCAAATCGACGTATGAATAAAGAAATTCCTTCCCTATGGTTTTTATACCAAAAACAAAAAAAGTTAAAATGTACAAAATTTCAGCTCAATCTAAACACTACATGAAGATTTGTGATTTTTTAAATTTTATGGTCATTTTTGTGGTAATGACGTCACGTCAAACATATTATAAACAATAGGGTTCGGGACAATATCAAGGTTGATTTTTTACCAACTGTTTTATCAATGATTATTTCCATTTTAACAAAAACGTTCACATGTGTGATTGCAACCAAATTTTCAATCGTTATGAGATGACAACAGGTTATTACCCAGGTCCTGAAACTTTCAAAAGTTGTATCAAAATCGGTTATAAAATTTTCCCCAAAAGCAGGTTTTTTAGTTTAAGAAATTTCAGCTGTTGACCCATAAGATTCAGGTATTGTTCGGGAAACAAAAAGACAAAAAAAAAACAGATTTTGGTCAGGTCTATACATACAACAACTGCACCTCAGAAAATTTCAGATACAAAGGAGTTTTTATAAAAAAAATAAAGGAAATCTTATTGAAGTGCTATATGACACAAAAGTCTTTTCAAAAAATCTAAATACAGAATAATTTGACGTTTCTTCAAAGCGATTTTCAGGTTAGAAATAAATTAATCACCCCAAATTCAAAGACGAACAAAATACAAAGAAATATTACGAAAGTTTGAAGAAAAAAATAAAAAATGTCAAACGAAAAATAAGATCGTTTTGAAAAATAGTAAAGAAAAAACCCGGGTACAGTTTCCTCGAAACTTCTCAGATTATATTAATATCCGAATTATCTTAATCTCCTGTCTCTCCTTCCAGACATTATTAAACATCTGTTTATTCTTGCCGTAGACCATTCAGGTACTGTCCTCGCTCAAACTGCTTAACACGAGCAATCCAACAAAAACCATTGATATACAAGCCTAATTGAAATGAAACTTCGTAAACTAATTTATTAGACAGAGGTTTACACTTGACTACCGAATTAAAATTCAATTGGATCATTCTTTGATTTTTAAGTCCAGTAATATACATTATCTAGTCACAGCTGCAAAATTAGTCATTACTGAACTGCTTTTTAATTGATTTTTACAAAACTCAATCAAGGGATATTTTAATTTCAAGTTAAATCTCCTTAGTTAAAAGAGTACATTAAACTTTGTACTACTAAAAAGTAATAATAAAATTATAGAAAGTTATTATTCTATAAAAACTATGTAACATACACATCGATTTTTCCCCATCGTATGTTTGAATCGATGCAACCATCCGAGTAATCGACACCTTTAAATAAGAAAATTACGAGGACGGTAATGAAGGTATGAATCGGGGATATTGAAAAACCAGTCTTAAAATAATGAGTTATTTTTTTTAAACTTAACGAAAAAATAACCTGAGAAATAATCTTAAAAGAAAATTACTATCAATTCGTACCTCTTGGCTTCTTCATGATGACGTCAAGAAAAAACAATTGATGAAAATAAGAGAAAACAACTGACACTAAATTCAACACTCAGGGTAGTTCCACTGTCACATTTGTTTTAATTTCAGAGAGTATGTTATTTAATTTACAATTATCGGTAACATATAATTTGGAACGCTAATCAATGCCAGTATAACATTAGGAACCTAATGTCTGATAGGATCAAGCATTAAGTTCGTGGTTTTTTCGTAAGAAAATCTTCTAAGTGAGGAAAATCAAAGAATTTCAAGGTTCTTTTAAAAAGAATAAGAATTGGAATGGACGGGACGTGTCTGATCAGTCAGTCATTACGGCTATCCCACACTTCTTTTTTTGAATTCCTTAAGAATGCAAGCGTCAAAATCTAACAGATAAAAAGGCTGTAAGAAGATATTCAGAGTTGTGGTAAATTTTCAATAAAACGTGAAAGCACGATGAATACTTAAAATTGGAAACCGGGCATTGTTGATGACTTCTTCGTTTTAGGATGAAATTTAGCGATATTTCCAGCAGGTACATCATTACAAATCATTCAAAAAAACTGGAAAAACTATTGAAGTCTTATTGAACGAATTAGGTGCAATCCAATAAGGTTAAGAAAAAGTTTAAGATCCGCTTGATAAACTGGCATAGAGATTTCAAGCCGTTTAGTAGAGCGGTATAGATTTCTAGCCGGTTAGTAAAGATTTCAAGCCGTTTAGCGGCATAGATTTCTAGCCGTTTAGTAGAGCGGCATAGAATCTAGCCGTTTAGTAGGCGGCATAGATTTCTAGCCGTTTAGAGCGGCATAGTTTCTAGCCGTTTAGTAGAGCGGATTTCTAGTAGAGCGGCATAGATTTCTAGCCGTTTAGTAGAGCGGCATAGATTTCTAGCGTTTAGTAGCGGCATAAATATTTCAAGCCGTTTAGTAGAGCGGCATAGAGATTTGCTCAGATAAAGTTTGTTCTGTTAATGTATCAAATTTACCAAAAGCTATTCTCAAAATAGCTCTTAAAAAACCAAAAGGTATTCATCCAAACAAAATTTTTGTAATTCACAGTCCTTCTGTTAATTATTAGTTAAGAAAAGCAGTTCTAATAAAATACTATCAACTTGACAACAAAGATATATTAAAACATACTTATGAAACAAGATCTCAACTGACTAACTTTTTACAAACACCACTATGTAAAACTGAAATAAAACAGAGACATGCATCTATCTTGGACCATTATACTATAATCAAACAACCAATTAAAATACAACAAGTCAAACTATAGACATATTTAAGAACTTGTTAATCAATACCATCTTGATCAATATTTTCTATAAACTTAAACTTATGAGTAGTCCTTTTTTGAGATACTAAATAATGAAATATATGTTTCAAATGAATATCAAAATGTAACTAACATAAATAATAATTTAATAACATTGATACATTAACAAATGTACTTATTGATATACATGAAAAATGTTCAATAATAAATGTGCACTATCTTGAGACAGGACCTCGCTCTAGGAGTTTTTAACTCCTACTGAGGCCTCGCCAAATTATTAATTAAACATAAATTTATTTGTACAATGTGTTTTTAAATAATCAAACATGGTAAAAAATATTTTTGTAATTGTATTTGTATTTTATTTAGTTGGAATAAACAATTTTATATTATTATTATTACCACCTCTAATGCACTCAATTAGACAAATTTTGGGAAGCCAAAGCCAATGATTCATAGCCAGTTTACCTTCATTAAAAACCCGGCTGATGAATTAGATGATGTGAACAAGGTATGTCTTAAGTACAAACCTTTGATACAATTTGTTGTTAACTTGTCGCAAACTATTGACTACATGGTATTTTGTAACAAAAAAAGAACATTAGGCGACAAAAAATACATAAAATAAACAACCTTATATTTCTCACGAGTTTGGTTAAAAAAATACAGTATTAAAAACAAGATGGATTTGTAATTTTGTATGCAGCATGTGTTCTCCACATCAAGATTGATTAAGAATGATAACTAAAAAAAGTCAACGAAAAACTATCTGCAGTTCTCTATTGTAGAGAAAAATCTCTTGAACATGGTGTGACAGGTAAAAGAAATTAACTGCTACTACACGCTATAAAAATCGGGTTAAGATAAAGTAAGATATCTTCAAGATGGGCACTTATTTATCTCGGAATATCGGAACATAACAGGAGTTAAGATAAACAGGATTTAAAGGCAAAGCATGCAGGAAAGAGCTGAATATGTATGGGTATTCTTGATATGGGAGCTGAACAAAAATGTAAGACTTAATTATGAAAAAGCTATTCCAATATCAATAAATCATCAAACTAAATTAATCCTTGATTATATTTCTCATCCTTCTAAAGTAATTTGTTCTACTGTGAAAGGTTAATGTACCCTTTAACTAGGCCCTACTTAATATAATAGACCCGATTGGCTGAGTCCAAATCGGAAAATTGTCCCTCTCTCTCTTGTGACAGAATATAGAAACAGTAAAGAGAGAGTACACAATTTTCAAGGGGTCGGAGGTGCATCCAGGACTCAAATTCCATGACAATTGGATGTGGAATGTATTTTCCTCTTAAAAAAACCAAGGCACTTATTCGATTCTACAGAAAGTCCGTTCCGTCTACGATGGGGTTGGAAGCATAAAACAACATGGTACCTGGCTGGCGCAGATCGAGTATCAAGACGGTTAGTTCTTTCTGGAAGGAGTACTTGAGAGTCGCAAAGGCTCCGAACAACAGACTTCATTTAAATTGCAATAAGACCTGTCAGTCGTAAACCTTGCGGCCAGAAGGACCTTCTTACTTCTTTAGCAATTCTAAGGAATAAAGAGGATATAATAAAAAGAAGTTCTTCCTTTAAATTAACCATGGAACACATTTTACATGATTCATACATGGTAATAAAACTGGAACCGAACATTCTAACATAAAATGCACATAATTTATTGTTCTTTAGACATTAAATATTTTGTTATTAAATAAGTTATATTTAAATAACATTAAATAAGTTGCGCCTACATGTATAAGAATTCAGAAGGATCAAATTGGTCTCATTAATAAATCAACTGATCGAAGTGTCGGTCGCCATTTAACTACAGACATGCAGTCTACAAATAAAGAGATAGCGTAAAATAGTGTAATCCTAATTCAAAGATGCAATTGTCTTCCACAAAAATGAATAGGGTCTAAAACTATTTGGATGAAAACATTAAGCAACATTTAAAAACAAGAGGCCAAAGGCCACTTGTACGCTCCGCGACCTCGGTGCTCCGTGACCTCGGTGCTTCGCGCCTCAGCAGCTACACGAGCTAGTGACCACTTCGACGCCCCAAACCACCCTGAGGCCAATCTGCGGTCACATGATTGTTGTTCGATAACAGTTCGTCATATTACTAGTTTGTTTAAGTGGCATACTGCCACGATATAAGCAAATTTTTAAATGTGTTAGTTAAAAAACGTGATTTTGATTACATTATGATATACAGGTCAATCAATAAATAAATATCTAACACTGATAATAAAAGGTAACTTGGTATGTTTGTTAGCCACAACTAGTTGTACACGAATATAAAATTTCAGCCCAATCTAAACACTTTTAGAAGATTTGTGATTTTTTGAATTGTTTGTAGGGACATTATTGTGGGTTAATGACGTCACACATATTTCATAAACATGGTTTTTGATGAATCATTAAAGTTAAGTATCATTATGCGAGGTCAGAGCCTGGATGGGTGACCGCTGATAATGAAACTAATGCATTTAGTATCTGAGCGAAGCGAGTCTAAAGACTTGCTGTAATATTTGGCGACTTGTATATTCTAAGGACGAGCGAAGCGAGTCCGAAGTAGAAAGGATGAATGTAGCGATTATTATGTATAGAAGTAGAGAGGATGAGTGTAGCGATTATGATGTATAGAAGTAGAGAGGATGAGTGTAGCTATTATGATGTATAGAAGTAGAGAGGATGAGTGTAGCGATTATGATGTATGTACAAAATTTTTTTAATTGTTTTAATATTTCGTTAAAAATAAATTTAAAAAACTAGCAATCATCAAGATAGACCTTATAAGGTTGCTCGTTGCATGGATGACGAATCGGATTTAAGGTTGCATTTACTAATCTTTGAAATAATTTAGCTCATTTTCTTTAAAAAAATTAGGAAAATTAAAAAGCAAGTAGAAGTTTTCCTGTTTGAAATATAGCAATAAACAGTATTGATAAAAAATTCACTACATAAATCAGGTAAAGTTTACAATTAGTTTACAAATACGTTATAATTAAGTTGATAATTAAGTTTACCCATAGATTCATACCTACAGAGCAGGTAAGTACTATAGCCATGTACTTTAAGTGCAACTTTTAATTCCAAGACAGGTAATACTTAACCTGGCAGATATTTTATTCTTACTTTCCTGTTAATAAAATTTAACAGATCAACAATATAAAATTTACCTGCCTCAAAATAGTTTAGTAAAGACTTATTTTCCTGTCACGAGTAGATAAAATAAAGCGCGAGACAAAATTTTAGCGAAAATGTTTTATTAAGAATTGCGTTTACACCCAAACAAACCCCTCACACTCCAAAAAAATAATCAAAATTATACCACAAAAATATCAAATAAATAAATAAAGTAAAGAGGCACAAATTACCCTAATCAATAAAAATAATATGGCTCCGGTATACACAAAATAAATATCGTATTACTTTTTCCAATAAAGAACTTGTTTAAAAAAAATAAGGTTGCTCGTTGCATGGATGACGAATTGGATTTAAGAATGTATATGCTAATCTTTGAAACAGTTTAGCGCATTTTCTTTCAAGGCAAAAAATAGGTTTAAACTCCCAGTGGTCGAATTAGTGGAAATAATCCAACAAACATCACGGATAAACTTGTATTAAAACAAAACCTAGCATTCTTATTTATAACGTAAAGATACCCTTGTATGAAATTGTAACTTAATCGGATTATTTTTCGATTTTTTCAAAAACGTAGACATTGTCTACGTTCTTCATTTTTTTATCAAATGCCTTGTCTACTAGACAAGTCATTTGATAAAAAAATGAACTAACGCTGATAAAGAGATGCAACTTGGCAGATATGTGTCTTATGTCTAGATGCGTGCCAATTTTAAATTGATCGCAACACGTTTTATATTTTTATGGTTTTATTAAATTGATCAACAACATTTTTCCACGTTATGAGTTATCGAAATGTTTGCTGATTCAATTTTGCGGCTTAATGACGTTATTCAAATATTTTCAACAACTACACCTACAGACTTGATTTTTGTATATAGTTTCAACACTCAACTGCATAAATACAGTTTTATTATAACGCTATATAAATACACAACATGTATTTATATAGCATAAATACACTGGGAGCTAGAATGACAACAGGCACACACACAGACAGACAACATTGTGAAAACCACTTAAAAATACCTGAAACGGATAATTCCGGAGCCATCCCGGTTTAGAATTTTCGTGAAAACACAATACTTTTCCTATACATCTATGGTATAAAGGAAGAAAAGTAAAAAGCATACATAGTCAATAGGCGCCTCAGTAATCGTTCTAAATCAAATACATTATGTATATAGAAAAGCATTGTTTTCAAAGACTTATGACATTTTTGTACCCCGAACCTCGACTAACTTTGAACTTCTATTGTTGTCTGTACCCGTGCCTAAGAGTACTTTGGCCCCACCACTAATTGATGTACCTCTGACGAGGGTGACACAATGGAATTTTTGACAAATGACCCGCTTCGTATGGTTCGTCTTCTAATTTTGACACATGAGTGTAAATCATTTGCCCGGGTCCTCTATGCCCTCTGTTATTTATAGGCTACAAAAAGATTTCTCTACATGATGATAATACCGAGGGACAGAAACACGCTGGAATTCTTTAGACATTTGATTAATTATTTTCTTAAACGATTTATAAATATATATTTCTTGTGGCTTCACTAAGAATAAAATAATTATTTAAGGAATAATCACTTCTTAAAGGAAACTCTAAGAGTTCTTAAATAATTCTGGCGCGGTGGTCCGCAAACCGGGTGAATTTCCTTGGAAATACTTGCTTTCTTGCGCACCAATTCAGTTTTTGCTCGGCATTTCAGTTTATGTTTAGAGTTTCAGATTATGCTTAGCATTTCAGTTTATGCTTCATAGTGGGAACAGTAGCACTTTTACTCACATCTGCATGCATTTTCCAAAGGAAATGGACATTTCTATACCATGGGTTGTACCACTAGCCAAGAGCCATGTCTAAAAAGTGTGACTCATTTTGTACTTGAAACCAAATTTTTCTGAAAATATACCTTAAATTATGAAGGAAAAGCATAGTGCCTATCCAGAGTTGAGCCGCACAAATAATCCAGAGATGATAAAATCGCACAAATTCCAGTTTTGTTGCAGTAAGTGGTTTCCTGTAGGTCGTTTACAAAACATGAACAGAACATTTTTTAGAGCTGATAAAAATTTCCTATAAAAGCAGTTTGACTGATTTTCGTCAACATCGGATTTGTTAAATGGCCAAAAATTGCAAAAAAAAACAATATTTATTCAAAGAAATTTGCTGACTAGCATACATTTTTTAGGTGTTTTTGAAAAAGTTATAACTTTTGTTGCAGTCATCCAATTTTGATGATTAAACACTTGTTTTATAGACATTTTATCACGTTTAAAAACGTTTTCTTCATGTGTGCACACGACTCACAGTTCCGGTAATTGACAATGGTTTTTTCGACTTTTTCGTCACTTAGAGTGATCGTATCGGACTTCGGACCGGTTTCATTTGATTCAGGATCTCAAAAACATAAATATTTACCTTTTTTGCAGCGAAAAATATTAAATCTGAATTTTGCTGAATTTCTGAAAATGTTGCTGACTCAGCAAACCGGGTTAATGACGTCACAAAAACCTGGTTTTCAATAGAGTTCGTGTCCTCCCAAAGGTTGACTTTTGTACCAAGTTTGATTAAAAATATTGAGTGTTTACAAGAAAGAAGGTGTCTAGAAATACATACATACATACATACATACATACAATATATTTATTTATATATATATATATATATAATATATATTATATATATATAATATATATATATAAAATCTCGCGAAACGTATGTTTTTCATTAGGGACCTCTGAAACGGATTTGTGTCGTGGTCCGAGGTTCGACTTCCGCCATGACGCCTATCCCAAAAGCAAATTTTATTCCCAAAGGAAATTCGCTAAAACATTAACAATAAAATTGGTCAAATGATTAAAATTCAATACATTGAAACAAACACAATACATTAAAAACAAGCATTTAAGAAAATATCAATTTTTTTGTAAAAAAGAAACAATTTATTCTTATATTCATTTTATTTTAAAGAATTTTATTATACAAAACAATATTCTTTAGATTTCAAAGAAAGATTTCTTAAAAGAATAAAATTTAAGAAAGAAAAAGAAGAATGATTGCATTTCATTATTCTTTAAAAAGATTTAATTTTATAAGGAGACTGGAGGATGGTCAGATCAAAAGAAGTAAAACCGAAGAACATGTAGTTTTTTAAAGTTTTTGTTGTCCGGGGACTTGAAAATGAAACGATGCGTTAAGAGTTTTTTTTAAGTATATAAAGTTATAGATAATAATCTTTTTAACGCCTTAAAGAAAGAACTTAACACGTTTGGGCGTGAAAATAAAAAAAAATCGAAGGACAAGATGACTATCTCTTTACATGGAACTTCGTGCAACGACAACCCCGGCATTTTGTTCTTCTTCTTTTTCTTAAGAACTTCAAGAAGAATTAGTCTTTTCGACTAGAATGTCTCGTCCAAAGGAAGTTTGCGGTCGAGTATAATGTATCGAAAAGGTTAACTGAAAATCTTGTAAAACAAGGCGTCAAGACTTGAGAAACCTAAGACGAAGGGAAACAGCTCCAGTACAGATTCCAATTAGAGACTCCGTAACAGTGGCTGGCAACTCGATAAATAAAGGAATTCTTGGGTTTCCAAGTGTCAAAGTAAGTAAGGTTTATTCTCGGATATCTCAACTGACCATCAGTTTATTTAGGAATACGAGGGTCAACAACCTATTTAATTATTTTAACGATTTCACGTCGTGTCGGTAATCGAGAATAACTACGTTCACACACACTTCTAGATCCGCGGATCGTATACAGTACGATCTCTCAATACGGTAATATTATCTGTATGAACCATGCGGAGGGGATCCGATCGCATACGCTAGAACTAGGGAGATGGAATCTAAATGGATCCCCCGTTACGCTGTACGTACCTTTAGAGACGATCGTATTTAATGGATAACCTTCTCATATAAACAGATAAACAGGGCCGACTGGAGGCTCCTGTTTGGTCATTTAAATTTTATAATAGAAACAATAGCAAAGGATGTGCTACTGCCCCCCCCCCAAAAAAAACAACCCCTTGTAACATCCTTTTTTTTGAGGTAGTACGTAATTGAGCACTTTATTGGACCGTTTTTAGGATGAGAAGCCAATCATTATTTTATAGGAGGTTATTTAGTACTTTTCACCTCCGAGGACAATGATGAATGTAAAAAAACTCCTAGGACGTAAAAGTAATTCATATATGCCGCCATTACTGTTATGTAGCGTGTTCAAAAAAACAATCTGTGTAAAACCTTCATGAGGTTTCTTTAAAAACGTTCATTTTGTTTCTGTTTTTGTTCGTAGACTAATTTTTTACGTTTTTAAAAGTTGTTCTAATTGACAATTTTTATGTGTTTATTTGTAAAGCTTTTACATTTTTGAGTAAAAGTGTGAAGCTATTGATGAATTCAATGACGACGATATGGAGTTAATTGGACATTTGTTTTTTTATTTTCAATTAAGTATACAGCGCAGTTTATTTAATGAGTGCTACCTCAAAAAAATAGTGTATGCCATTCGGCTGAGAATGTCTTTATGTCTTGGCAATTTTTCCTGACTCGCTTTGCTCGTCGGTAAATCTAATTGCCGTGACATAAAGACACACTTCTCAGCCTTATGGCATAAATAACAATTAAAAAAAGCCATCTATTCCAGAAGGTAGTGTAAAAGGACCAAGGAATACAACGAAGCACAAGAGAGAAATGGAGCGAAAGGGGGCACAATTTATTAAATGATTTGCTTAGAACTTTTAATTTAAACCCAGGTAGTTTTAACAAAAGGCAGACATAAATGGGACAGCCATCCCAAATATTACACCAGACCCCAAAAGATTTGTAGAAAATCCGCCTTTAAGCTTTAAACCCCGGAGTAGTGCAACCTTAACACTGATACATTTCTTATTCGCCGTCTAACTGAGATGGCACACTTCTATCTGACACAATATAATTGTGCGAGAGACAACTATTGTGTCAACTATTCATGTTTTGCAAAACTCGGTAGTATCAAATGATATACCCTTCTATCTATTTACTGATCTTTAACCATGAAAACATAATCTTGGTCCCATCAAACTATATTTCCAAATAATTATCAAATATCATTTGTTACTACCGAGTTTTGCAAAACATGAACAATTGGCACAATATAATTGTGCGAGAGACACACAAGGAAATGTAACAGCAATATGCAATGCTACATCTGGAACTGTTCCATCTTCGATCATTCAGGCTCTGTCCGCGCCCTGATGAGATAGACGTAGTGAAACAGAGTGAGACATGACATTATGTCGAGCCATCATGACGACGAATGTCGAATGATGGAACAGTTCCCAGATGTAGCATTGCATTTTTGCTTGTTACATTTCCTAGGTGTCTCTCGCACAATTATATTGATTGTCAGTACAATTAATGAGCGTTGCTGCATTATTTAAACTTAAGTACATTAGACGTACAATAACTAATTTTATACTCCACAAGCCTTTATCATGATAATTCGACAATAAGATCTGGAAAAGAAGCATGGAATAGGCGCTAACTAATTTCACGCTCTGCCACCACAACATCCACTCTAATAAAACCCATAAAAATAATTAAATAATTATAAGTCTCAAAGAATCATTTCAAGGAACTTTTACAAAATTCACCATAAATTACTACCTCAACACTCTTCTCATCAAATTATAAAGTGTTTAAAACGGCTACATCCCTAAGGCAATCAAAATTACATGAAAATTAAAATATATTCAGAGAACTGCCAAAAATTATATCCAGATTACAAGCTAATATTTAAGTAGGAGTACTACCAATAAATAATAAACACATAAAATTCCTTCTTTTTTGAAAAAAGAAATATTTTGCTCATAAAATGAGTAAATGTGTTTAAAAAATATATTAAGCTGTAAACAAATATTTAATTAAATTGTAAATAGATAAATAAGCATTTAAAGAAGAGGAGAGGGGAATAGGTGAGAGAGCGGGGTGAAAACAGCACGTTTCAAAGGTTGGGTCGTTTAACGTACGGATGGGAGTTTTAGTTAGAAATATCGTAAAATCAACAGTTGCTTACAGTTCAATAGATTGTATAGAAGACTGAAACAAACAATTCCGTGTTCCAGGTATTACAATGCCTAAGGAACGTGATGATTACAGCTGTCAGTATCATCTTGTTGACAGAATAGAATAAACTCTTATGAGTGTTGCTCTAGTGAATATTGTACTACACGGCGGTATTCTTACGTCTGACGTCACACAAGCAGTCGAGGCCGTTTTCCCGCCAAAAACATATTTAAATATATTTTCCGTTTTTTTGCTGTATCATCAAAGTTTTTTCATTCAAATATTTCACAGGGTGTTCTTTTATAGGATGTACTTAAAGATAATGCAATAAAAAATAGTGCTCTAAAAATACTCTATTTGAAAGCGGAAGGTATAAAAACCTGACATACCCATTATTTTCTTGATGACAGGTTCATCTATAGATTGACCTGAAACAGGTAAAGATTACATTAATACCATCGTCTGATGAGACAGGAGCAAATATGTTGCTTCTTGCTCTAAGAACCTGAGGTTTTACTCTTCAGGGTCTTTATCAATCAAGGAACTTGAATACAAGGAAAAGAGCAAACTAAATTTCACAACAAAACTGTTAAGGTTGATCAGATCCAACCCCTACTCCCTGACACAGTGATAACACTTCAGCATTCTTGTAATCTCCATGATTTGTTCTAATAAGATCTCTTAGTTTTTAACTTTATTTTATTACAAAGATTAACAGTGATTTTGAATATTTATATTTTTTACTTATGATTTATGGTATTATCACATTTTATATATATTTTCCTTTCTTTTGTTAACTAACTTTAAACTATGAACATTTTTTCTTTTTAAGTCACTTCTCTGTATTTTTATTCTTTTTTTCTCATGATAACGTAATTTTATATTTACTTCAAATTCTGTCTATTACAATACTAAGTAAATCATTTAAAGAATCTATTAGTTTTCTACAATATCATATTTCAGTACAGCAAGTTATTATTTTCAATTCTATTACCAATGTAACTTTTATTATATAATTATATATTAAAAGGAAATTCCTTAGTTCTTAAAATTGTCTTAAAAATAGTTAAATTAATAGTTATAATAGTCAAATTGTTCCCAAGAAACATTATGTCGTGGTTATAATTATCTTTCCTGATTTCTTTTTTATTTTAAATGTTATGTTTTTCTATTTTAAATTTTTTGTTTTTATGTTTTTATTTTTTATTGCGTTCGCCTGTTGAGATGCCTTTATATGTATAATATTTGTTATTGGACACTTGTGTCCGTATATGTAATAAATAAATGATATAAACATCGTACAAAAAAATTTAACAAAGATTGTAAATCCAAAGTTGGTTCCTCATAAACATAGAGATATATACTAGAGGGGCTAGCCTATCTCAATACATTGCAATGCCTGAAACATCGTATTAGGGGCTCTCAGGGACTGTAATAACTCATTGAAACCTCCTTCAAGAATGAGTTAAGGTTATAATAAACCTATTGTCATCTGCTTCCCACACATAGTGTCTGTTTTGATTTGTTTTTTGACATTCTTCTATGTAAGTTACTGTAATTTTTGTACTGATTTATTTATTTACATTTTTAATATAGTTAATCTCAACTTTATATGTATATATATATATATATATATATATATATATATATATATATATTATAATATATATATATTATATATATAGATATATATATAATATATATATATATATATATATATATATATATTATATATATATATATATATATATTATATATAATATATATATATATATATATATATATATATATATATATATATATATATATATAAATGTCTGTGTGTGTGTGTACGAGATTTTTTTCTCGTACGATAACTTGATCGAAATGAAACTTGGTACAAAAATCAACCTTGCTAACGTCCCGAACCCTATTCTTATGAAATATGTGTGTCGTCGTTAACCCACAAAATGACCCCACAAACATTTAAAAAAATCAAAAATCTTTTCTTTAGTGTTTAGATTGGGCTGAAATTTTGGGGTGAAAAACCACTATGTATGGTTCACAAAATACGAAGTTTTTAGTTACGGTTTTATTGATTGACATAAATATGTCAACCATGACATTATGGCATTGATTGGCTGTCGCTGCCTTATGCAGCGCAGTGACTTACTTTAAAGAAAAGATAAACCTTTTATGAAACTGATTCTATAATACTTAAAGTTTATAAAAGGAATGTTCTTGAAACGAAATTGAAACTTGAAAAATGATTTAAATCTTGAAGTAAACAAAATAAAACGTCAAGTCGGTGGGATGCCAGCGACATTGACATCATGTAAACAAAATTAGAAAAATTGGCTTATATCGTGGCAGTTGCCACTTATATAAATCAGTAATATGACCAACAGATAAAGTAGAACAACCACAGGGATACGCGGAGGCCGTGAATCGGCCCCCAGCGCGACGCTGTGGAGCGGCAAGAGGCGGTCTCTTGTTTGCGAGGGAGTTCTCTGAAACAGATTTATAGATACACTCACTGGACTACGCTTTTTCATACCACCTCATCCCATTAACTAATCTTCTAAAAGGATATTCTCTTTAAGAGACCACATCAGATTTAGAGCGCGGTGAATCGATGGCGCCAATAAATTTTAGATATTTCAATAATTTCATTGTTCCTAAGTAAATAGAGTAATTCAATAGCGGACTAATATTTGCTCACACCTTGTAACATGGCAATCATGCATAATTCATACACGAATATTAACTAATGCAATATTTAACAGCGTGGGTGGTTTCATATAAATCCTATAGTTTAGTGTAATAATGAGCATAAATGATTAGCTAGAAATAAGATTTATAAATTTTACGAATAACTAGACGTCTATGGGGGGCACTTCTGTCGCATCTACAGGTTTAGCAGATGAAATACGTATGATGTCATTAATCTACACTAATCCACAGCATGTTTGGAGAGACCAGTATACTGTACTTGCAATGTGGGTAGGGTAATAGAAGATTATTTAGTCAATATCACCCATATTAGACATTGTGCACAATACCCGCAACATATACAAAATATATACAACCTATGATCATAATATAAGTGTGAGTGTGTGTGGTACGTATAAATATATAGAGGGAGAGTTGCTAAAAATTGTTATGTCCAGACAGGGATCACAGTTAAAAAGGTTAAAAACCACTAATTTAGTTACTGAGTAAAAACAGTTTTATTTTGAATGAATTAAAACAATAATTGAGTGATAAAATTGAGACCAAATTGCCCATCTATGGCAGTCATAGTGCACAATGTACGATGCCCAGCATATGATAAGGCTTATTGTCATGGCGTAGCCAGGGTTGCCTTTAGGGGGGCCCCATCAATATATATATATATATATATATATATATATATATATGTGTGGTGTGTGTGTGTGTGTGTGTGTGTGTGTGAGTGTCTGTGTGTATGTAAGGTTTATGGTTTTTTTTAAATAATTCTGGCGCGGTGGTCCGTATTTCGAGCGAATTTCTTTTGGATGCGTGTTTTCGTGCTTAACAACAATTCTGGTTGGAATGATCATTTTTATAGTTTTTTACATTATATAAGTTTACAACTACTGAATAAACAATTTCGGCGCGGTGGTCCACTGTCGGGCAAATTTAATTTAGAATGCGTATATCTGTGCTTAAAAACCCATTTCTTGGTTAACGTTCCGGTTCATGCTTTAAAACCTAAGCTGTTACTCAATTGTCAAGCACTGCTCGTAACTCATTTTGTCTGTATTTTTCAAAGAAAATGCGCATAATTATCCAGTTACTTATACAAAACTATGCCTCTAAAGTTAGCAGTACGCACTATTATTTGAAATAGTTAAAGCTTAGTTACTTATCTTAAGCTTAATCAGTTATCTTTCAAAAGTTTTAGCGCATTTCCTTTGAAAAATACAGACAAAATGAGTTACGAGCAGAGCTTGACAATTGAGTAACTGCTTAGGTTCTGAAGTATGAACCGGAACCTTAAGCAAATGGGTTTAAGCACGGAAACACGAATTCTAAATGAAATTTGCCCGACAGCGGACCACCGCGCCAGAATTATTTAGTAGTTAAATACATATATAATGTAAAAAAAATAAAATTAACGTTCTACCAGGATTGTTGTTAATCAAGGAAGCACGCATACCAAAGGAAATCTTCCGATATGCGGACCACCACGCCAGAATTATTTTGTAGTTATAAAACTTATTTATGCAAAAAAACGATAAGAAATATCGTCCCAACCAGGATTTAAAACCCAGGAGAGAGTTTGAGTAATTGTATCGACTCCGGACCACTGCCATTCAACACACAGGCCCAAAACACATGGAAAACGACTCCCCACTTGAAATATGTTATTTAGGGTTCACAATTTAGGTTTTCCTGCATTAACCACGGTTTTTGACTTTATGATCACTTAGAGTGGCCGTATCGACTTCAGACCAAATTTAATCGATTTGACGCCCAAAATACATAGAAAACGACACCCTACCCAAAATTTTGTTCATCAACCGTAATTTTGGTTTTCAGTAATTTGTTGTGCTTTTTCGACTTTTTGGTCATTTAGAGTGGTCGTATTGACTTCAGACTGGTTTCATTCGATTCAGTGCCCAAACATACATAGAAACGACACCCTACTCGAAATTTATTTATTTTTATCGACCTAAATTTTAATTTACAATGGTTTTTCCGACTTTTTTGGTCATTCAGAGTGGTTGCATTGACTTCGGACCGGTTTTATTTGATTCAGCGTCTCAAAAACGTATACATTGACCTTTTTTGAGGCGAAAAATATTAACCCTGAATTTTGCCGATTTTTTGAAACTTTACTGACTCAGCAAACTGGGTTAATGATGTTACAAAAACCTTGTTTTCAATAGGGTTTGTGTCCTCCCAAAGGTTGATTTTTGTACCAAGTTTGATTAAAAAATATCCGTTCGAAAGATAGTGTTTTTACAAGAAACTGATGCCTATCCCATTAGCGAATTTTATTCCCAAAGGATATTCGCTAGAAAACAAAGCTCTTAGAGGACAAATCAAAACAATTTTTTTTAAATAGTCTTAATGAAAAACAAAAAACAATTCCCTAAAACAAAATATAATTATTATTGAACTGAACTGAACTAAATATGGTTTTTATTTTAATAATAAAACCACAAAGTTAATATGTCGAACTAAGAAAACAAATTTAATTTTTAAGACAAAAGCTACCTTTAAGCCTAAATTATTATAAATAAAAATTGTAAAATTAATTATTTTATAAAATTAAAATTTAATAATTTTATAAAAAAAAATGTTTTTCCTTGCCTGAACCATAGTTTTATATAATTTTGCAACAACCCTGCTCGGCTAGGGGGGGGCCCGGGCCCCCCCCTGGCTACGCCCATGCTTATTGTCCTATTTGAAAGACGGTATATGAATTATTTTTATCTCTCGCATTAAAATCCTACAGGCCCGACCGGGCTCGAACCCTCAGTATGGGTGGCAGCTATACTTCCTAACCATTATAACACATGTCCCTTTCTTGTAATTGGAATAGATAAATAATAATAATTGAAAAATTCACACTTCAAGTCCCTTTATACTTTATAGTCTTAAGTTAATACGACTATTTAAGTATCACAAGTAAATAATCTTAATTTTGATATTTTATTATTATTATAGATTAACTATGACAATATTTAATAGAATATTGTAATTTTAGTAGCAATGGGATATGATCGAACGTCCATTCAAATTGGGATTTATTACAATACAGCATGGGATTTACAGTCAATCTATAATTGGATATTAGATTTATTTTGAATACCAGACGAGATAGCATCTCAAGAGACTGAGTAAGGAGTATGGATGCTGGAGATGCCAGGCATATGATAAGGCACGCCATGCAACAACGTATAGGGTGTCGCCAGACACTCACTGCCTTCCAACCAGATAAAAGACAGAAGTTATACTAATATTTCAGGTTCAGTTGCGTCGAAATTAATTGAAGTTTCTATTTATAAAATTAAGAATTATTTTGATCCTGGTGTTTAAGGCAGAATCTGTAACAGAAATGGAAACAAAAGTCAATAATGCTATGTATGAATTAGAGTCTTGGATAAATAATAATAAATTAAAATTAAATGAAAAAAACTGAGTATTTGATACTGCACGGGAAAAAGAAAATGTAAATGATGACTATGTGTTTATTACGGGGGTGTAAATTAAATGAAACTAAAAAATGCTAAATTATTGGGTCTTAATCTAGAAAAAAATCTAAAATGGAATAATCAAGTAAACAATGTAATAAAATTAAACAGTAATTATTACTTAATTAAATATTTGGGTAATTACCTGAATGAAGAACAGCTAAAGAATATATACTTCGGCTGTGTACAGTCTAGGTTGTATGGTGTGGTTTGTGGGCCAATTCTCCTCCAGCTAAGGAAACACTGTTGATTCAGAAGAAAATAAAAGAGCTATATGCAAAGTGAGCTCAAAAAAATCATGCAAACTTTGTTTAAGAAATTAGAGATTTTAACATTACCTGCTTTGTATGTTTGGAAATTTAAAATTTGTTAAAAAAAATTTAGCAATGTACCAAAAAGTTGGAGATAGTCATAACTATTGTACTAGAAATAAACATTTTTAAAAATTAACAAACATAGAACTAATTTTTTTAAAAAGAGCAGTCATTATAATGGCATAATGTTTATAACAAGTTACCTGATTACATTAAAAAAGAGAGTGATTTTGATGTGTTTTGTAAACAATGTAAAGATTTGTTACTGTCTAGTCCGTTGTATAGAATTAGCGATTTTATGAAATTATTTTAGTTATTCATGTGGTATGTTAAGTTATTGTGTTTATTTTTATTTATTTTTTTACGAATGTGTGTAAGGATTATAAATGAAAACGAATGCAAATGTTTTCATTTTATTATTGTCAAGTATTATTAGAAGGTCCAATTTTATATGAAATATTAAATGTCTTGACGTATTTACAATGTATGAAAAATTGTACTTAATGTAAATAAATAAAATCTTTATCTTTTATCTTTACCTATGAAATTCAGTTTAATTTGTCGCTGGGAAAATAGATTTATTATTTTAAGGTGCCAAATCGAATGAAACCGGCCAGGAGTCAAAACTTGAAGTAACCAAAAACGACACCCGTGGTAAATAACCAGAAAATTTAAAATACGGATGGCATACAACAAAATTCGGGTGGGGGTCTTGTTACAATGTGTTTGGGGGCTTTGAATAGAATTAATCTGGTCCTTTACTAGCGTTAGTATAGAGCGTTATACAAACGCTCTAACGACCTTGACCACGGAAATGGTATGACATATATATATATATATATATATATATATATATATTATATATATATATATTTATATATATTATATATATATATATATATATATATATACATGTAGACCGTTTGCACCACTTGGGATTTTCCAATTCAGCTGGTCTCAATAGATTAGCTTGCCGTCTACCTCAATACATAATAAATTGTTTTAAAGCCATTTTAAGATTACAATTTTTTGATGTTTTTATGACTTGGGTTGATGACGACATATTTTTTTTTACAAACATTAGGCCTCATTATTCAGGAAGCGAAACTGAATCGATACCCCCCCCCCTATACAACTTCATAAGCGTCCTTTTCGTGATAATAATTCACTACAATACGCAATCAGGAATCCTAAATAATAATTAGTCAAAGATTAAATGTCTCTAAAAAACAATTTAACGATCAAACAACACGGCTACTGGAATTACTGCGTTCATACAAGAACTGGTTTCCGGCGAGATTTAATTTGGATTTTTCTGTCGGTCATTTCATTCCGAGAAGTTATAAATGAAAATTATTCTCTGAATTATTTTAATAAAAGGGTTTGTGGTTCATATTTAAGATGAATCGTTTTCAAAACGCATGACGAACGTGACAGGTTAAATGGGTTTTTAATTTGAACTACTTGGATCTGATTTAATTACACGTTATGTTGTAACAAAGAATTGTCTTTACGTCACGGGCGTGACTGCAATAACTTAATGCCATTGGTTGCTTTCGACTCAGTAATACTATTAAGAGCCATACGTTTAGAAAAGCCTATTAAGAGTCATATGTTTTAGAAAATATGTGTTTTAGCAACACTAGTATTCGCGATTCAAAGTACGTAGCAGCGCCACCGTCGCTGATATATGGCTATAACAGAACAAAAAAATACGCAACTACTTCAAGAGGTTTAATCCATTACTATCAGGAGTATGCAGTTACAATACAAGCCAACAGACGTCTGACCATGTACCGTTTACTTGTTATTTGCTTGATAACATAAGGTCGCTCATAGGACTATGGACTAGTCAAGGATTTTCTTGGCCTCCTTCAAATAATAAAAATTTTCTTTTAGACTGACAAGAAGAGCGCAACTGGAATAACTTAATGACAAGTCAAGTCCAAGTTAAGTTGTCTCCTTTCGGTTGCTTTCGACTCAGTAATACTATTAAGAGCCATACGCTTAAAAGGAGAGCATCGAGCCCCAAGGTTAAGCCCGCTAACTTTACAACATAATAACTCATTACAACAAATAATTTACTTTTCCCAGAAATTATTTTAGCCTGTGCGTTGTCAGGTACTCGTTAAAGATCCCTTACCCTAAATGAAACTGTGTATAGGCAAAATTTAGGCCTACAGCGAGGACATTTGTTGTTTCTAGTTTTCACCAGACTAAAGAGTCAGTGAAGATATGTATGACTGCTTAAAAAAAACTTGAGTGGAATCATAGAAATTCAGGGCTCTTTCTGCCTAGATTAGATGAAATATACCTACACTTGAAATTAAAAGGAGTAAAATACTATCTTAGGGAGCTGGCAAAAAGGGCCCAACAACGTGGCCTAATTGCCTGGAAGTTACTACCACTCCCCCCATATTACTACTACTACATAAGCCTCAATACAAGTACGAACAGTTACAAAGATAAAATATGGCTAAAATAAAAGACGAGAGGGTCAGAGAAAGATAGATAGATACACGACTTCAAGTTTTTAAGGTGTGAAGCGACCCCACTTGAGGACTAACTAATAGCTTACAAGACTTGAGGCGCCACTAAAACTCAACATTTAAAATAAACCATCTTAAGAAAAATTAAAATATCCAGCAAAAAAGGAACTAACACATAAATTAAACAAAAATCTGTTTTACCAACACTATTATATCATATCATGTTTTAGAAAATATGTGTTTTAGCAACACTATAATAGCATATCAGGTTTTAGCAACACTATAATAGCATATTATGTTTTAGAAAATATGTGTTTTAGCAACACTATAATAGCATATTATGTTTTAGAAAATATGTGTTTTAGCAACACTACTATTCACGATTATACATTAAACATTAGTACTAGCAGCGCCACCGTCGCTGAATATGGCTAAACAGAACATAAACAAATACGCAGCTACTTGAAAAGGTTTAATCAATTACTATCAGTATGTAGTTGCGACAATACAAGCCAACAGACGTCTGACCATGTACCGTTTACTTGTTATTTGCTTGATAACATAAGGTGGCCGCTCATGGAACAATGGACTAGTCAAGGATTTTCTTGGCCTCCTTCAAAAAATATAAATTTACTTTTAGACAGACAAGACTTTCGGCTCAAATTCATTAAATTTATAAAAGAAATTGACTTTCAAATATTAACTACTATATAAAAATAAGCATGATATCAGCTGATCATCGTGGTATGTCCAATTTTTCACTTTCCGATTTTTATACATACATATACACACACACATGGCAACACACACACAAAATTAAACATGGCAAAACCCAAATTACATACATATGCATACATACATACATACACAACACACATATATATATATATATATATATATATATATATATATATATATATATATATATATATATATATATATATTCCTCACCGCCCTTGTATTTTATTTATTTTTTACATCATTAAGGAAGTGATTCACTGAATCCATCATTTTTACTATACTTACTACAGACCCATAGATAACAAGTCCTACATAGATAAGACTTGTTTTAAGTCCAAGTCTTTACTTTGACTTACATGTTTTTTTAAGTTTTAAAGGCTTTTTATATGCATATGGTTTAGGTGCCTTGTCTGCCACAGAACTGGTCTCTGGCGCCTATATCGCCTTTTTTTCTCTCTCTCACTCGCACAAATTTATTCCTCTACCTTTTTTTCTTAACTTGTATTCCTTTTTTAAATCTTCTGTCAGATCCCATAACAACTATAAACCCTCAAACATAAAAAAAAATCTTACAAAAGAAAGAAGTATTAAAAATACGACTGAATCTAATTTAAAATATAATAATTCTAAGGACTTTATATTGCGTCTCCTTAAGGACACGGTCTTAAAGCACGAAAATAAGAATCACTTCTTGAATCGTAAAAATAGACTTTAGAAAAATCTTTCATAACAATCCATACATACATGTGACGTATGATATTTATTAGCATTAAAATAATATCCTTATTTTTACCTTTTCTTGCGTTCACTATATTAAGTTTATCCCCTTGTAAAATTTAAATTATGTAATAAATTAGAGAATCCTCCTTCGCAAAACTAGTTTGCATCTTTAATAACAACCATTGTTGCAAAATATTTTCGAACCAGTGGCGCCTGGGATCCTAAGGCTATTAGAGAAGGGTCCCTTCACACCTTAAAACGGCCGTTTATCTTTATAAATCTTTAGAACCTCCATATTTTTTTCCATCCTTAATCTTTTTTTAAGGATCTTTTAATACTTCTCATCTGATGGCAAATATAGAAGAAGAAATAATATGTTGTTATAATATTTTTAAATAGTTAAACATTTCGTATTGTATCATTATAAAAATATACAATACGCATATCATATCATAATAATATGAGAAACATATGATATCATAATAATATGAGAAACATATGATATCATATAATGAGAACATATCATATATTAATAATATGAAACATAATAATAATTCATATCAAACTATGCACTAATATAATAAACATATCATACCATATTATGTAATAATATGATAAACATATCATATTATAAAAGGTGATTAAACACATAATATCTTAAACATATAGTAATACCAGAATCTGTGATAATATGATCAACATATCATATAATACGTAATAAAATACAAACCATATAATACGTAGTAATATATCATATACATGGTAATTTATTATTATTATTTATTAATTTATTAACAACAGGCAATATTACCTATATACAAAATAACAATTAAATATATAAAATAAAATAAATACAATATCATATCCTAATATTTTTACTTCTCCTCAATTTATACCGTAGGTAATATAGGAAAAGTATTGTGTTTGCGAAAAAATCCGAAACGGAATGACACCGGAATAATCAGTTTCAAGGCGTTTTAAGGCCCTCTGAGTGGTTTCTCGCCAAGTTTGTCTGTCTGTATGTTTGTGTGTGGGTCTGTTATCATCATAGCTTCCTAGTGTAATTATGCTAGAGAGTTTTGAACTTTTGTAGAAAAATCAGTCTAGCGCTGTAGTTTGTGCTTTCGGAAATATTTTTTTATGACGTCATTAACCTCAATAATGACTTAGTGAAAATTTTCAAAAAATCAATAAAACAACTGGAAAAACGATGAGATCTGATTAAATTTGGCACGCATGTAGCCATAAATAAGACATATAGTGCTATGTTTCCATCTCATTATCAAACATTTAGTTCAATTTTCATCGAATTGAT
Organism: Microvelia longipes; assembly: GCA_018340805.1. NCBI lineage: Eukaryota > Metazoa > Arthropoda > Insecta > Hemiptera > Veliidae > Microvelia > Microvelia longipes. Next base: position 51,939,159 of record JACMZG010000022.1, read on the forward strand.
TTGGTAATACGTTTTTTTAAAAATTGTAAAATATCAGAAAATATTTCCAATTGAGTTGAATTTAAACAAGTGGTACCTTGACATAATAAATAAGTGAACTAAGTTTCGTTGTAATACAACAAGTCTTTATTTTTGGGTGGAATCAATAAAAGTTAAGGCAGCATCGGGCGTGTTCAGTGCCTGGTAGGTGACCGCTGGGATGAAACGAATCTATTACTATCTGAGAGAGCGAAGCTGGTCGGATGAGCGTAGCGAAATCTCTTGATGTACCCCGGTACCGGATTTGTTTACAATAAAGTTAACAGGCTAGATTTGAATAGATAAGATTTATCCTGTCACATTACACGCGTAATCACATTAATACGAAAATTATAATAAAAAGCAATAATAATACTAAATGATACATTTGCACACAATGGCATGGCACAAAATATGTAAATAGCGTATTATTAAAATAAGTTTTATGGATAGAACATTATGCAAATGTTATTGACATATGAGTCTTAGATATAAGATATAACTAAATTTTTCTCAAAGTTAAAAAAATTGCATAGGTAATAGTTATATGTTTACTTTTCCTCATCTATACTGTAGGTATATAGGAAAAGTATTGTGTTTTCAAAAAAAATCCGAAATGAGATTATCAGTTTTAGGTGTTTTTAAAACATCTTGAGTGGTTTTCGCAAACTTGTCAGTTTGTCTGTTATCATCGTAGTGCTTAGTGTATTTAAGCTAGAGAGATAAAACTTTGTCCAAAGCTATTCGGAAAATATTTTTTTTATGAAGTCATTAACCCGCAATAATGACTTAGAGAACATTTCGAAAAACCATAAAACGCAGAAAAATGTTGCGATCGGATTTAGATTCAACACCCATGTGGTTATGTATAAGACTAACATATGTGCTCAGTTAAATCTCATTATCAGCATTTGTTCATATTGTATCGAATGAATTCTGTAGGTTTTTTTAAAAAATTGTAAACAAATCAGTTAACAATCAAATCGAGTTGAAATTCGGTGCATTCCATTATGTAATAAATAGGTACAAAGAGTATAGTATCAATATGACAAGTATATCTGATTTTTTTAGTTCAAAAAAGTTAAGCAGCATCGAGAACGGTCAGTGCCTGGATGGGTGACCGCTGAGGATGAAACGAATGTATTTACTCTCTCAGGACAAGCGAAGCAGGTCCGAGTAAAAAAGGGCTAATTGATATTTAATATAATATAATTGATAATTAAAAAGGGCTAATTGGGATTATTGAAGATATTTTACATCAAAACACTAAATTATTTAACTAAAAGGTAAATCACACAAATAACTAATAATGTATTAACATCAGTAAATAAATATTGTTTATATACTGATAATATATACATAGAGACAAAATATACAGGATGTAATAAATAACATAATGGTAGTATATTGAGAGAGGTCATTAAATATTCAATTGACTAGAGAAGGCATGAAAGGATGTCACGAGAGTTAATTTTATGTTTTAATAAAATTCCTGTGATGAGTTTGAGCTCATGTGTCTTTCACCCTGAAAGTCCGAGTTCGATCCTAGTCAAGATCTCTAGGGTTTTCATGCAAGGGATGGAGATTCTTACACGTCCCCTCCTTCGGAAAAGACTTTAAGCCCGTAGTTTCGAGCCTTTGCGATGTCAGAAACTTGGAAATGATCGCTAACTCTAAACGAACCTGGGTTTAGGCATAGTTTAGGATCTATGGATGTCTCTAGCATATTTTAGGATCTAGGGTTGAATAAAAGTCATTTGTCCATGCCATACTTTAGGATCTAGGGTTGAATAAAAGTCATTTGTCCCTAGCATACTCTAGTCTATAATCTCACTTTTATGAGAGGAATAAATGCCCAAGTGTAAAAATTGGACATTAAAACTCAAAATTGAAGCTTAAGTATTAAAAAGGACTTTTAAAAGTAAATATCTGATTGTTAGTTCAGTGGTGCTAGAGGGTGGAGTGGTATAAGTCCAATTGATCTATATATATATATATATATATATATATAATATATATATATATATATATATATATATATATATTATATATAAATTTACACTGCAACATGTCTTCGGACTCACTTCGTTTATCTTCAGATAGTAAATGCAGCCATTTCATTCTCAGAGGTCACCCATACAGCACTTATTACGCTCAATGCTACTTAACTTTAATGTGAAACCTTGTGAAACCTTTACAAGTAATTTGAAAAAAATTGAATTAATGCTGATAACCAGATGAAACTTGGCGGATATGATAGTCTTATACATGGATGGCTACATATATGCCAAAATTCAATCAGATCGCATTATTTTTTTTACGTATTATGATTTTTCAAAATTTTTGCTGTCATTATTGCGGGTTAATGACATTATAAAAAAATATTTTCCTAATAGCAATTTTCATAGCTATTGGGAAAATATGCACACACACACACATATATATATTTTTTTTAACTAAAGATGATAATGATATGGAACTTGGCACATATGTTATATATAAGTTTAATTTCTGAAAAATTATTTTAAAATTTGTCTTTTTTAAGTAGTAGTGCTTTAATTTGTTAGTATTATAATGTAAGTTGTGTATACTGATTCCTGCAATGACGTCACCACCGGACTATAACCTGACATGTCAAAAAATTTTGCATTTATTCATAAAAAACCTCCAATTGAATCACCTTACAAACTTCCTCAGCTTGGGCAGCTATGGCTACCAGGGGGTGTCAGACTTGAATAGAGAGGGTGGTCAGCTCGTAAAACTGAGGCCAGAGCTGTGTGGCCGCACGGGGTAGCTAAAAATTAACTATTTATGTCAAACACCTTTTTATGACAGCAAAAATTGATAAAAAAACCATAGTAAAATGTTGTGATTGAATTTAGATTTGGCATGCATGTAGCCATATAGAAGACTAACATAAGTGCCAAGTTCCATCTCATTATCATCTTAAGTTAAATAAAAAAATATATATATATAAATGCCACTCTGCGTTTGTAAGCTTCCTTGCCTCTGAGGTTAAAGCGGTCGCTTGGGAACTCAAAAGTTGTTGGTTCGGATCTCGTCCGGGATCCAATACATCTTTTGAATACTTCTATATATGCCCAACTGATTTTGGCACCAAGTTTCAACTCTGATAAATGCTCTGAGAGCTACGATGTTAAGGCACATTTACACCTACAGATAGAATACTTAGGAGGTAAATCTCAGTTCCAGATGTTCAGTGCAGATACAATACTTTTCTGTATACCTACGGTATAAAATCTTTTAAATACATACGGTATAAATGAGGAAAAGTTAAAATTATGCTACACAATTTTAATTTTTTCAATAAAAAGTAATCCGAAGACCTGAGGCTTGAACCCATAATCTCTTGTTTTAGAAGGGAATGTGTATCCACAACACTGTTAAGGCTTTTGGATAACTGACTGATAATTTTTAAAACAACTGTAACGTAAACAACTACAATTATAAAAATGAGTTAATTTCACTAAAATGTTAAAAATGAATTATTTCTATGTAAATTAATCAATCTTAAGCTATTTAATAATCTCAGAAATTTTTGGCCAAATCTTTTGCTTAATTTGTTTACCATTGGTAATTATTCATGATTTTCAATGTTAGTCGCCTATATCGAGTCCTGCAATGAAGTCACGCCATTCATAAAAAAGTCGGGTTATAACCTCTGACTACGTTTGGTTTGTTTACATCAAATTGAATCACCTTATAAATGTTTATTATCTTGAAAGCTGCTAACATTTTCTTCTTTGGACATGGACACACATTATGACACCCTAAAATATTTGAGTAAACTCATTTGTTGATTCTATTCCACTATATTACTCCAGTATATCCTGACCACAAATTCTTTTAAGAATAAGGGTGACACTGAGTTAGAGCTCACATCTCTACCCAAACTACGATGTAGTAAACATAAAAAACATTAATGGACTTAATTTTCGAAGTGACAATAAACTGCTGAGAGAACAACAATACACATTGTTCATTCAAAAAATTGCTATTCAAAAATCGTTGTATTGTAACTAAAATTTATGAGCCTACGCAGTTGTCAGAAAAGGAAGAATATCACATAGTTAAAGTATTTAAATTCTCTCGTGTGATTCATGATATGACCAACAAAATAATTGCAATAATGTAAGAAACCAAAATATAATAAAACAATTAAATAATAATAGACAAATTAAACAACAAATCAAGTCAATTCACATCCCAGGACAAGCCCTACAGATAACAACAAAATTGGTCGTTAATTACCAAATTTCCATGAAAACGTTAAAAATTCTTAAAAAATTGGATATTTACCGAATTTTCCTTGCACAAGAGCAACACTTAGGCACAAAAACACACACGATTTTCTGATACGAACAATGTTTTCATTGAACCACACAGCCATTTTGTTTTGACGGAAGTAAAAAAATACGCAGTTTAGCCAACATAAAAAAGCAAACTATGCACAGGTCAATAAACTTTTTGTTAACATTTAATAATAGAACCTTTTTTAACGAAACCTTACTCAAATGGAGTGTAAAAATTATTATACAAGGTCCTATCGAAAATCAGTTTAATAAATCATTACTAACGGGTCATAATATCTAAATAAGTATTTTGGGGGCAGGTATTATTCGTAAGCACTCCAAATCACATCCGGTTTATGCAGCTCATACGATTTGGAGGGGCAACCAAGTGCATTTTTCTGTTTTCGAAGATTTTAAATTCGTGTTTTTTAACAGGTCTGCTTTATAAGACACTCTTCTGAAGATATAAAAAACCATGACAGTAATGTAACAGTAAATAATTCGTAAATTAATGAAAATAGTGACATTGGAATAATTGTTAGTAAGCTTTATATCATTTAATTTTAAGAAGTGAAAGAAGAAGGTAATCCAAATGTTATCTAATCACTCGACCGTGAACTCTATTTACGATGAAATCAAGAAAATTTCTAATTTTTGTCTAATTTTAATTTGTTTGGTTCGTTAAAGTTTTAATTATTATGCGTCTGAAAACGAGATGATTATCGGATGATCGAGGAATTTTAGTCTTTCAAATTGTATTTCCTTAGCTCTAACTCAAACTCTTAAATAGTTTGTTATGATTTGATTTTATAAAAAAATATAATATGTATTTTTCTTCAATTTTGCTGAAAACGTTTCAATACGAGTCACTGGTGTTGAGGCAGTCGGACTTGGTACGGAAAATGATTTGTAGCTTGTGTTTACATAGGACTTTGTGTTCGGGGAGTGAGTTTCCAACAGTAGAAGAAATTGTGAGTGAAAGAAACCGATCTGACTGTATTAATAAAATGAAATCTTATAAATTAATCAGTCCGAGGCAAGCACCTGCGAGTAGCGGAAAGAAGGCAGCTGTGCTGGTGCCACTGTGTGTCGTTGACGAAGAGATAGGACTACTATACACTCTAAGAAAAGCAGACTTAAAAAGACACCGTGGGCAAGTTTCGTTTCCGGGAGGAGTTCAAGACGACACGGATTCGAGTCTGGTCGAGACTGCCTTGAGAGAAACAGAGGAGGAATTAGGTATAGATAGAAATACTGTGGATATATGGGGTGCTAGTAGTTATATTATAGGAATGGAGTTTATTGTACTTCCAGTATTAGGATACTTAGGCAATATAGATATGAATAAATTAAAACCAAACCCAGATGAAGTGGAACTACCTTTTGTTGTTCCCTTAAAACATTTCTGCGTCCAAGATAACTGTCGGTTTACTCAATTCCGTTACGGAAAGAAAAGTTACACATTACCAACTTACATCAATGCAGACTGCCGGATATGGGGTATAACCGCTTTAATAACTCATTTAATACTATCCTCATTAATACCGAAACACTACAATCACAAAGTCAGTCATATTAAACCAGTACAGTACAGTGATGTTGTTTTGTAGTCTATATTGTTTCATGTCGCGTTCCTTTACTTAAACTACTCTGTCATTTATTTAAAAATATACATTTTATTTATCAATTTTAAATATGTGAATTGAGAACAAAGTATTTATTTAAATATATTTAGGACATTAATTTAAATACACAAATAAATTATTTATATTTTTTAAAAGTATTTATTCTGTTTTTTTTTTCTTATTTTGTTTGTTTATTTTCTTATTACTAGTTATTATAGTGAAATAGGATCAACACGTGACTTTACTCAAGTATTTCAGGCTGTCAATACGACTGCGAATGTCAAAAGAAAAATAATTGTGGCCGCTAGTGGAACTTCGAGTGACTATTGTAATTGTAGAGGAGGTTATGCCAATGTCATGTTGCCTGTCATTGACGAAGTAGATTTTAGTAGAATCCCCTTAAAGATGTGTGAATTTTGCCCCTACAGGGATTATCCCCCCTCCCTCCTACGAGTTTTGGCTGAATACGGACCAGGTTGGTTGGTTTACTTGTTATTCTATTCCACTAAACTAGTTATGTTGTAAAAGTGTGTCCTATCTTTAACGATATGCACCGAATCAATTCCTACTATATCAAACTTAAGGAACTTTTGTTTTTGTTCAGTTACCAACCTGTTAGAAACAGTTAAGGAATTCTAATGATTGAATTAATATATTTGATTTTCGTTAAAATTATCGTGGCATAAAATAACAAGTGATCACTTGAACCAACCCCTCTAAAAAACAATTTTTTAAAAAGGATCAAGTTTTCTTGATATTTTTAAAAATGACTGCCACACTGTAATTGACAGAAGAATCTCGAATGTCATCATATTTTGTAAACAAACCCGGTGTTGTTTTTATTTGCACCTGAAAAATAAAAATTGTATGTTTTGTTATTGTTTTGTACAAATTTCTGTCACACGTTGTAACCTTCATTATTGACAGGCGGCATGAATTGGGCATAACCTCCTCTACAATTATAATAGTTGCTGGAGTATAACACGGCTAAAACTATTTGACAGCGTGGGAAAATAGTGTTAAGGAACCAATGAGTTTGGTCGGATATGAAATATTGGGTGTGGTTTAACATCCAGGATTAACCTCATTGGTTGCTTCCAGATATTATTTTCCCATGCTTTCAACTGATTTTAGCCGTGAGTTATAGTAGCCCTAGTGGCCAAATTTTTTTTCTTTTGACATTTCCCGTTATATTGAAAGCCTGAAACGAGTGAAGTCAATTGTTGATTCTATTACTCTAGTTAAAATATACAGCATCAAACATTTCATTGGAGAAAATACGTCATTTAAATAGATAAAGTTTATTCATCTCAAGGTCTAGCTTAAATTGCAGGATAAAAAGATTGCATTCTCCATTTTAACCTTAAATGCAGTGATGGAACAGACTAACAGCTCTTTCAATTCAGAGGGAGATCAACAACTGAGAAAAAAAACTAATGGATTTTGCCAAAAAAGCAATTTTTTTCTAAACTGAAATTAAAGTTTAGTTATAATCAGAAGTGTTTGGAAGCTATCTAAGCCTATGTAAGTGATATCCTATCTAAGCTATGTAAGTGATTAGCACAGTTCTCAAGATTAAATACTGTTTTACTGTATTATGTATGAAATATAAAATAAATAATTGATTTCTTTTTAAGACTAAATGCCCGGTTTCTCGTACATTTTTTAATGAAGCATTAGTAAATGAAAGATTAAACTAATGATAGATTAAATTTTTTCACCGGTTTCTCAAAACAATATTTAATCAACCAATTTAATCTCCCATTAAGTCCAATTTTAATGGTCCATTAGTTTGTTTTTCCAAATTGTCATAGCCGTGGTTAAAAAATGACACTTGTAAACAACTGTATACATTGGACATTTTCATAAATAGTTGAATAATACATAATATTAAAAAAGTAAACAATACTATTTGACAGATGTATCAACATTGTTTTTATGCTAATCTGTCATTAAATTAGTTAAAGATTAAATTAATGGAAGATTATTTTTTATTCCAGTTTCTCAAAACATTTTAATGCTCCATTACATAAAGACTAAATTAATCTCCCATTAACAGTTTAATGTGAGAATTTAGTAAAATAATTGGGCGTTTTAGTTCTTTTTCTGTCTACTAGAAAACGCTAGTTTATAAATACTATGAAAATAGCTAGCGCATAACATGTAGTACGATACCTTTTTAACACTTAACATCATAATTTTAACTGTTACAACTTATACGACCATCGAATAATTTTATTAATTAAAACCATATATTGTTGGTCATTTAAAATAGTTGTGTTGATTTCGTATGATTCAGCTCACCAAAATACACTATTAAGACATTGCCTCGGAAAAAAAATATTAATTTTAATATTTTTTAAAAATTTGTATAACTCAGCAAACAGGCTTATGACGTCAAAAACGCCTGGTTTTCATTGAGTTTTTGTCCTCCCTAATGTTAATGTTTGCATCAAGTTTAATTTAAAAATATCCTGACAGCTGTTAAAGTCCCTATATTTGAAACTAAAAATGTACCTATAATACCTATTTTAATTATTTTTTTATAAAATTCAAAACATGCAAGCATTTATCATCTGTAATATTATATTATCAAAAACAGCAATGCTAGAGGAATGAACTTATATTTTCAAAAACCAAATATACTTTCAATCATTTAAAATTATTTTTAATGTATGTTTGGTTTGTGTACAAGCTTGTTGTCAAAGTGTTTATGTTTTGAAGAATTCATTTTCCTTATTCTCTAAGATATGTAAATGAAACAATGCTGTAAAGTGATATTAATTATTGTCTCACTTCGATTAATAATGTCTCTAAGGGGGTAAATTTACAGCTGAATTTCTTTAATGGACTACCCCCCCCCTTTTTGCCACATTTGTCCCGCTCCAACTTGGATAAAATCTGGCAACCCTAGCTCAAAAATAAAGGACGGGAAACTTTTGTTTCTCCCCAGTATGTACTTAAAGCAAATTATTTTCAATAAAACGTCATATGAATGCCCCCATGTTATAGATACAATAACTTAACACATTATTTATATGTTTTAATCAATTTATTATTAAAATAATATTAACAAATTGTACACTATTTTACAACATGCATGACTAGATAAATAAATAGTAGATTATGTCAACAGGTGGCAATAAACTAAATATTACCTTATTGACACTCTAAAGTGAGTAAATATTTTATTATCCTAGGCATAAGGACACTTCAAATATTGGCACATTGCGTGCATTATTTCTTTGAAAACACTTGTAATAAAAACAAAACTTTAATTTTCACTTTTATACATTTTTATTTATACATACATATACTATACATATATATATACATACATATATATATATTATATATATATATATATATATACTTGAATTACACATCCTAATGTGCCAAGGTTTATAAATTGCCCTCCTAATGTGACTGGCACAAGATGACTTTCATGTACTCAGTACAAGAATATACGGTCACATCCGAGATGCCGATTATGCCACAATACACATAAGGTTTACTAGTTTAATCTACTTTTTATAATTAAGGCGTAATTTCATTTTCATCTGAATTTTATTTGATAGCGTGCTCAAAACCAGCTCAATAAGATTCTTGAGGCTCTTTCATGAGTGCATGTTCATATACTGCGAATTTTATTAGAAAAAATGAGTTTTTGAACTTTTCGTAGTACCTGGGATCATAATATGGATAAATGACGTAAAATTACAAATATCTCGTAAACGGTTTAATCCTAGAGCATTTTTAACATTTTTCGTCACCCCCCTCCAATCCCCCCACCTGGGATTATTATAACAATCTAAATATGAAATAATATCCCACACACATATATATATATATTTTATATATATTTATTTTGGCTCATTAGGATGACTTTTTATAGTATAATGGCACATTAGGATGACATTATATAATATATTGGCTCTTTGGGATGACGAATTTATAAGTTATTAATGGCAAATTAGGTACGCAAGTTATCGAATAAAAATTGAACTAATGCTGATAACATTATGTTATCAGCATAATAACATATGCTTGACACATATTTTGGTCTTATACATGGCTACATGCGTGCCGAATCTCAATATAATGGCATGATTTTTCGAAACTTTTGCTGAGCCATTATTGTGGATTAATGACATCATAGAAATTGGGTACGGGGAACCTCGGAACTGCCTCATCACATCGGATTCGCTTCGCTTATCCTCCCAGCTTCGGACTCGGTTCGATAGAACTCAGAATATACAATGCGCCAAATTCATATTGTAACACGTCTTCGGACTTGCTTCGCTCGTCCTTGGGTAGTAAATACATCCGTTTCATTCTCAGCAATCACCCATACAGCACTGATCTCTCTTAATGCTGCGTAACATTTATGATCCAACAAAGATCATAGATATACTTGTCGTATTTTTTTTTTTTTTTTTTTTTTTTGTTTTTTTACGCTTTAACCCGTAGGGTCATTAAGCGTTATCCCCTCACTCAAATCTCACTCAACTAATTAACCCCTGAGTTTGTACACATCCAATCATCTAGGAAGCACCCTCTCCGTACATGGTAGCACATGTAACCGGTTCACAATGTGTCTAGTTCATCCAGCTCAACCAGACTCTATCCAAACTCACTGCTCTGGCTAGTATCTGCGACTAGTTCACAGTGTGCTAGTTATCTAGACCAGCTAGACTCTGGCTAGGCTCACCGCTCTGGCTAGCGCCGACTACTAGTTCACTGTGTGCTTGTTTCATCTAGTCTTACTAGCTCCTCTGATCACATTAGTCTCACTTGACCCGTACTTTCCAGTTTCACCAATCCCATCAGTTCCACTAACATCACCAGACTCTAGCTAGGCTCACGCTCTGGCCAGTCCAGTGCCACCGACAAAGAACTCTAGCACCCAGATGTCAGCGTGTACAAACTCATTCTATAGCCCTGACCTGAAAGTCAAAGCTCCGCAGTGCCATTAGGAGACCGAGCACTTTGTTCCTAGTCACTTACGTTATTCGTGTCGCCGCCATCACTTTTACTGAAGTTTTCGGACATACAAAGGCTCAGTATATCTTCCGACCTCCATCTCCCCCAGCCGCAGAACATTAACTTTTCGTGAGCTGGAGACAACGGAAACGTGGATCCAGACTTCTTCAGATGAAACTAGATCCAACCCGCATTTGCGTATTAGTAGCCAAGGAAACCACATAAAACCTTGCTGGGTTGACCCTTTAAGAAAACCCAAACTTCATCATACATTCAATAGTCGAAATGTTAAGCCATTCTTCTTAGAAGTTGGAAAAACTGTATTTTTTGGCATTTTTGCATATCTCTACAATGTTAATTACATGTACATAAAATAATTAAAAATCTTTAAAAATAGTTGGTTTTAGAGAAAAATGAGTAGAATAAAATATGTTTATGTGACCTCCTAGAGTCTAAAAATCGTATTATAAGTTTACTTTCGAAAAAAAAATATTTTGTTAAAATAACACATTATTTTTCTTTTTATACGACAAAATTATCAGTTTTTTGCAACTTCTAGCAACAATAGCTTACATTTTTGACTATTGAATGTATAAAAATATTTACGTTTACTAAAGGGCAATCATAAGAGAAGTTTTTCCGTTCTTGGCTGAACTTTTGCTCATCTCTTACTTCCCTAATGCCCTACCACAAAAATTCCATAAAATTGACTTTTTTCAAAATATCATTTTTCATGCAAATTTTTGGGCAGTAGTTCCAAAATTTTGACATAGTTGGTAATTTGTCCTTTAGGAAATTTACTCAGCTTTCTAACGAGACCAATTTCGCCTTTCTAGCTTGAACAGTTTAAAAGCTATTAACAATTTATATGATGTGAGGTCAAATATTTTGTAAAATATTAAATTTGACCTTGTGGGAAAACGGTTGGAGATCCGGGTTTTTATTATAGAACGTTTTTTGTTTCCTTTGAGGAGTACTATCACATCCTTCTTCGGTGGACACTTTATATAAAACACCCTGTATAAAATATTCAGATTAAGTCTAGTAAAAAGAAACTATAATAGTTATCTATAACTATAAAAAAAGTACGTAGAAATGCGACATCATTTTATCTTGTTTAAGATTAAGTAAATCGAAATATATAAGCATAATGTAAAAATTTTAATTTATTTTTATTAAAAAAATTTATATAAAAATATCTATACGTAATTATTTTTAATAAACGTCACATGATGTGATATAATGTTAATATTAATCGACATATATGTGATATTTAAGTTATATTTTGGAGATAATAAAAGGAAATGCCGACTAGACCGGGAGGGAGTAGGTCCGCTAACATCTGTTCCTTACATATTATTGTTTCTTTGTACCTTGATAAACTTGATAACAGAACCCTTGAACTAACATCCTGTTTTCCGCGTTATTTTCGCCAGCATAGCACGCCTTTAAAAATTAATATTTTTTTATTGAAATTTTGGATGACTTATAAGTCACAATATTATATTACGTAATATATTAAAGGAGGCCTAGTAATTAATATTTTGAAATTTGATGTTCAAAATTAAAATTTTGAAATTTGTTATTCAAAATTAAAATTTTGATTGTAACCAGCGCGTAACGCGCTTGATTAAAAAAAAACAAAATAAAAAAAAACTGGGTGCTCTTTGCCATATAAATAGTTTTGAATAAAAATACATCTCTATTTCAAAAATTACGTGCGGGAGACGTGTGATAACATTTTAAGTTCGCGTTTCACCCACCCTTAAGTAAACTTCATTTTAGTGGTGTAGTCAGGGTTACTTTCAGGGGGTTTTTACTAAGGTTATACACATTTGTAAAGTTGACCAAGGGAGAGGATGCACTAATTTCCTAAATCGGGTACGGGTTACCTCGGAACGTTTTCCATCACATCAGATTCGTTACGCTCCTCCTCCCTACTTCGGACTCGCTTCGCTCGTCCTCAGATAGTAAATTCAGTCGTTGCATCCTCAGCTGTCACCCATCTAGGCAACTGACCATGCTTGATGCTGCTTAACATTTTTGATCCAACAAAAATCATAGATATATTTAAAAAATACGTAACAAAACATAGGGTACTTGTTCATTACGTAATAGTATACACTTGTATCGAATTTCTACTCGATTTGATTATTTACCGATTTTTACAATTTTTCTTAAAGACGTACACAAGTAATTTGATGAAATTTGATCTTATGCTGATAATAAGATGAAAGCATGTATGTTAGTCTTTTACATGGCATACATGCGTGCCAAATCTCAATCCAATTTTTCCGCGTTTTATGATTTTTCGCAACTTTATTGCCGTGTCATTATTGCGGGTTAATGATGTCATCAAAATATTATCCGAATAGCACAACTACAGCGATAGAATGACTTTTCTACAAAGTTTTAACTCTCTAGCATAAATAACACATACAGACAGACAACTTTGTGACAAAACTCAGGAGGTCTTAAAACAGATAATTCCCGTGACATCCTGGTTTTGGATTTTTTTGTCAACATGATACGTGCGCAATCATATGAATGGCAGACAAAGTTTTTACTATTTCTCATGTAAACCGTAAGTATATAAGAAAAGTATTGTGTTTGCAAAAAAATCCGAAACTGATATGTCAACGGAATTATCTTTTTCAGGAGTTTGTAAGGCCTCCTGAGTGTTTTCACAAAGTTGTCTGTGTGTGTCTGTTTCATCATGTGTGTCTGTTATCATGTGTCTCCTAGTGTATTTATGCTAGAAAAATCAGTCTACCCCTGTAGTGGTGCTATTTGGAGAATTTTTTTACGTCAATAACTTGCAATAATGACTCAGCAAAATGTCGAAAAATTATAAAACGCGAAAAATAGCACGATCTGATTAAAATTTAGCACGCATGTAGCCATGTATAAGACTAACATATGTGCCAAGTTTTATCTCATTATCATCATTTGTTCTATTTTTATCTAATAGTCCAAGAGCCAGACGCAAAAAATGTGGCATCTAGCTCCAAAGGTTTAACCCACTAGATCGACTTATTCTGGCTCCCTGATAATGAATCAGGTGGTCTGCCGTTTCAAATAAGGGAATTTTAGCCCCGGGGCCCCTTTAAAGTCCGAAAAATGGCCCCAAATTCTGTTTTCGCCCAATAACAGTCTTCCTATTGATTTTATCCAAAAAGTTAAAGGGTTTTTTTTTTCTAAAGTTTATTAAATTTGTGATAAATCCATTTTTTAACCATCAAAATCGGTCCTGTAAAACCGGAGATACAAACGTTGAAAGATTACCGAAAAAACATCTAATATCATACTTTTTTGTCCAAAAACGCACAAAAACCTTAAAATGTCATGTTTTTCCATATTAACATGTTTAAGAATTAGGCAGACTTAAAAATCATGCATAAAAATCAGACATAAAAAAGTGTATTTTTCTAAAATTCAAGTTTTACCTATTTTCAGCATTATATGTCGGTCATTAAGTCATCACGTATTAGAGCTGTGCCGACTTCTTTCTCTAGAACAACTCAATATTACCTGTAATTTAATAGAATATGCATGATTTTTAAGTCTGCCTAATTCTTAAACATGTTAATATGGAAAAATATGACAATTTAAGGTTTTTGTGCGTTTTTGGACAAAAATGTATGATATTAGATGTTTTTTTGGTAATCTTTCAACGTTTGTATCTCCGGTTTTACTGGACCAATTTTGATGGTTCAAAAATGGATTTATCACAAATTTAATAAACTTTAAAAAACAACCCTTTAACTTTTGGGTAAATCAATAGGAACACCGTTATTGGGCGAAAACAGAATTTGGGGCCATTTTTCGGACTTTAAAGGGGCCCCGGAGCTAAAATCCCCTTATCTGAAACAGCAGACCACCTGATTCATTATCAGGGAGCCAGAATAAGTCGATCTACTGGGTTAAACCTTTGGGCTAGACGGTCACGTTTTTTGCGTCTGGCTCTTGGTCTATAATGTCTTGTCTTAAGCAGCATCGAGTATGGTCGAAGATGAAGATGAAACGAATGTATTACATACTATCTGAAAAACGAGCGAAGCGAGTCTGAAGAGGTTTTGCAGTATAAATTTGACGAATTGTATATTTCTGAGAACGACG
>JACMZG010000022.1:51955216-52122716 GCA_018340805.1 Microvelia longipes
ATAGCGAATACGATGTGATGAGGCAAATGTTCTGAGGTACCCCATATCCGATTTGTTTTCTTTTTGAAAGTAGCGACAAGCAATACATCTTATTACTAAGAAGAGCTTTAACGAGTATTAATATTATAATTAGTTGCTAATTGTTCATTTTTATTCGTTTTTAAGAAACAGGCAATATATGATTGTTAATTTTACGTGGTTTATGATTATGAGTTTTTAAAAAAAGTATTTAATAATTGTTTTATTAATATTGTTGTGAAATAATAAATATGTTAATTTTTGACATCTATGTACTTTTTAGAAACTTATCATCTTTTATTATTATAGTATCTTAAGATCAAGTAGTTGAGTTTTAAATTAGGTTTTCATATATAGCGACCCTGGTCCCCTAAACGTGTTTTACGTCCCAAGGGACGTAAAACACATCATTTACGTCTCTAGAGACGTGAAATTCATGTTTACGTCCCTAGGGACCCCTTGGGACGTCATACGCATATTTACGTCTCTATGAACGTTTATAATTCTAACATCAATTTAAATCTCCCTGATCCTAAATATACACAGAGCCTTGCCTGTGTTAGAACGTCAGCGACCCTTCTTGACAATGCAGTTGCATCAGTGACAACTTTAAAATACATAGTAATCAAGTGCAGTGGCCATAAGAGAGTTCATCTATGCCGATAAAATCAAAGTCAGAGAAACAAATGTAAGGAATGAAATAGAGAAGTGTACATAATGAAAACCCTCTACCTACAATCCTTATAACAACACCTTCAAACTTCTTATTCCCATCATCATCAGCAAATTTTAAAAATTAATAAGAAATAAATTTCACATCTTATCCAAAGTCGTAGGTAAAATTATTACACACAATTGTCTCTCGTATTGTCTCCCTCGGCTAGGCCTTGGGAGTATATTTTAGTTATCTTCCTGGCAAAGCCTCAGGAGCTATGGACCTGTGGGTTCGCTTTAATGTGAAAACTTTGGCCCTGAGTGCAAAACTTTCTTCTTCCTCTTGCCGTTAAATAACTATAACCTGAGCAGTAGCGTCACAAGTGTTTATTTATTTTTGTTCAAAAGAAAATGCGCATATTTATTCATACATTATACACTACAACAAAACACATTATTGCCCTCATTTAACGAACTCGGTAGAATAAATGATATTTATTATTAAATATTTAGAATTTTCACATACATAAGGAGGCACAAAAAGTGCCCAAAACTTAGAATTAATCGTTAACGCGATATTTGCATTTTACGAATTTACAAATTAATTAATGAATGTAATAATGCAAGTTATAAATTGCCTTCCTGAATGAGCCAATATACCATAAAAAGTCATCCTAAAGTGTCATTTTTTACTATATAAATTGTCCTCCTAATGTGCCATTTTATGACTACGCGATTGCTTTGCAACTCGGTAGTATCAAATAATATTTCTTATTATTAATATTTAAAATTGACATGCTTGGTTCAGATAGAAAATCAAGGAGGGGACGAAAAATGCCCAAAATTGTCTAAAATAAATCGTTTACGCGATATTTGCCATTTTACGAATTTACAAAATAATTAATGAATATAATAATTAAAGTTTATAAATTGCCTTCCTGATGAGCCAATACTATAAAAAGTCATCCTAAAGTGTCATTTTTTGCTATATAAATTGTCCTCCTAATGTGCCATTTTATGACTACGTGATTGCTTAGCAACTCGGTAGTATCAAATTAATATTTCTTATTAATATTTAAAATTGACATGCTCAGTTCAGATAGGAAAATCAAGGAGGGACGAAAAATGCCCAAAATTGTCTAAAATTAAATCGTTTACGCGATATTTCCCATTTTACTAATTACAAATTAATTAATGAATATAATAATTAAAGTTTATAAATTGCCTTCCTAATGAGCCAATATACCATAAAAAGTCATCCTAAAGTGTCATTTTTTTATATATAAATTGCCCTCCTAATGTGCCATTTTATGACTACGTGATTGCTTAGCAACTCGGTAGTATCAAATAATATTTCTTTATTATTATTTTAAAATTGACATGCTCAGTTCAGATAAAAATCAAGGAGGGGACGAAAAATGCCAAAATTGTCCAAAATAAATCGTTTACACGATATTTGCCATTTACGAATTTACAAATTAATTAATGAATATAATAATTAAAGTTTATAAATTGCCTTCCTAATGAGCCAATATACCATAAAAAGTCATCCTAAAGTGTCATTTTTTACTATATAAATTGTCCTCCTAATGTGCCATTTATGACTACGCGATTGCTTAGCACTCGGTAGTATCAATAATATTTTCTTTATTAATATTTAAAATTGACATGCTTGGTTCAGATGGAAAAATCGAGGAGGGGACGAAAAATGCCCAAAATTGTCTAAAATTAATCGTACGCGATATTTCCCATTTTACTAATTAACAAATTATTTAATGAAATAATAATTAAAGTTTATAAATTGCCTTCCTAATGAGCCAATATACCATAAAAAGTCATCCTAAAGTGTCATTTTTTACTATATAAATTGCCCTCCTAATGTGTGCCATTTTATGACTACGCGATTGCTTTGCAACTCGGTAGTATCAAATAATATTTCATTATTAATATTTAAAATTGACATGCTTGGTTTAGATAGAAAAATCTAGCAGGGGACGAAAATGCTCAAAATTGTCTAAAATTAATCGTTTACGCGATATTTGCCATTTTACGAATTTACAAATTAATTAATGAATATAATATTAAAGTTTATAAATTGCCTTCCTGATGAGCCAATATACCATAAAAAGTCATCCTAAAGTGCCATTTTTACTATATAAATTGCCATCCTAATGTGCCATTTTATGACTACGCGATTGCTTTGCAACTCGGTAGTATCAAATGATATTTTTTTATCATTAATAGAATCGTCTTGCTTAGTCCAGATGGGGATTTTCGAGGGGGGGTCGAAAAGTGCTAAAAATTGTCTAGGATCAACGTTCACGAGATATTTCCTATTTACGAATTTACAAATTAATTAATGAATATAATAATTAAAGTTTATAAATTGCCTTCCTGATGAGCCAATATACTAAAAAGTCATCCTAAAGTGTCATTTTTTACTATATAAAATTACCTCCTAATGTGCCATTTTTTAGTGAAGTTATGTAATCTTATTGAGGCGGCGAGAAGGTGTTTGAGCTAGTTATACTACACCAACATTACAGATAAGAGTTTAGTGGTGGTATTTTTAATATCTGCAGGCTTAAAGAATCAAATAGTATTTAAAATCCCATCCTTTGTGTCAGGATGATATTTTGGCACTTGTGGCACCAAAGGATGATTTTATATATAGTTTTGGCACAAAGATGTCATTTTGGCACAAGGATGACTTTTGGCACAAAAGGAGGGTAATTTATAAAGTTTTGACTCAAAAGATGTATGATTCATATATATATATATATATATATAAATATATATATATATTATTTAATAAATATATAATACATATATAGTATATATATATATATATATAATATATATATATATATATATATATATATATATATAATATATATGATAATAATAATAATATATTATATATATAATATATATATATAATAAAATATATATATATATATATATATATATATATATATATATTATATATATATATATATATATATATATATATATTATGTGATGGTTCCACAGTGCTAAGCTTACTATCATTACTTGAATTCCTACTTTATGTGGTGGCTCCATCACAAAGCTAAGCTTACTATCATTACTTGAATTCCTACTTTATGTGGTGGCCTCCATCACAAAGCTAGCTCACTATCATTAGTTGAATGACTGTGGTGAAAATCTTCTCTAATTAGCAAAATTTGCTAATGGAATGTTTTACAATCCAGTTTCATAAAACCTAACCTTTCCCAGAGAGTGGAAATTAGTTTTAAAGTATTTCAACTTCCATATCATCAAAATTAGGTAAATTATTTGATGGCGCTAATGGCAATGGTGAAGGGTAATAGATGTTTGAACAGGAAAAAGGATGCAAATAGTCACCACCTCTTTCCATGTAATCCTGTCTTGTAACGTAAGGTAACGACTGGGCAATACAACTTAAAGATGAAAAAGCAGATAACTCGGGAGCCGAGCTGATGGCCAGGGTTGATTTGAACGGCCTGCATGATGTTAAATACGATATAATGCGTTCAGATAACCCAGGAATTACAGATGGTCCTCCACATAGAAATATATTGGAGCACAATTTCTCAGCCACATCTAAATTATACTCGTCTAAAACACTAGCAGCTATTTCCCCCACACCAGCTTGAATGCTTCCTAGAGTGAAACAGAAAACTGTTAATAACAATATACAAAAACCTTACAAAGTCATTATTAATAATAATTTATAACAAGATTGATTAGACAAATCAAGCTTTGGCAGTTTTTAGTCAGTAAATTTTTCCAGCTTTTATCAAAAACCCTGTTTATGGTTTCCGAAACACAGATCGCGGGAGATCTCTGCAATGTTTGGCTCCTCCCAATCGGTGGGTTGTTAAAAATTTAAAACAATTTAATAAACGTTCAAACCTAAAATCGATGGCTGTAAATAAACTTCAGGGACACGAAATCTCTCAGTGGCAAAGTGTAAGAAATGATCTCCACCAACATGAGGGTTGTTAGCTTGATCTTTGTCACTCCAACCTGCGGCTCGTAAAGCTGTTTCTAATTCTTCTAATTTTTCATTTTCCCCTTCACTCTCAGAATCATCACAATCCTAGAAACATCAAACAACAATCCTTAGACCATCACAACGATAAGACAAAGAAAGAAATGAAAATTAATCATAACAAAAACTGCAAACGGAAAAGGAATCTCGAGACATGGGAAATTTTTACTTTTCCTCATTTATACCATAGGTATACTTATCTTAGCAATGTATACTTCTCTTAGTATAAAATTTCTAAGTATAAAGAGATAATACTTCCCCAAGAGTTCATAACAAGTTGCACTAGAGGTACATCTTAAAACAAAAGTAAAAATCCCTTTGCGCAAAAAAGTAACCAAGTTCAATTACTTTGTGTCAAACAGTTTAACCTTAAACTGTTTAAAAATATTCTGTTAAGGAGGATCGCAAGCTGGGGGATTTTTTTGAGCGCTTTCTAGCTTATCAATCCAATTTTTCAGTACATATTTAATAATCTGAGCAGTATTGCCACAACTTATTTAATTTTTTGATACTTTCTAAGAGAATGTGCATATTTATCCCCACAGATTCAACACTGCACAGTACTATTTGTACTCATTTGAAGATTAGTTTATGCTAATTTTAGCACATTTTCTTTAAGAAATTAAAAAAAATAAATAAATAAGTTGTTAAGCTACCGCTCAGATTATTAAAAATATACCGAAAAATTAAGCAACAATTGGATTCATAAGCAAGAAAACGGGCATTTCATAGAAAATTGGCCTGGCTTACAGACCTCCGGGCCAGAATTATTTTAAAGTTATAAACTTAAATACTGTACAAAGGATGATAAAAAATGTAGCTCCGGTACCTAGATTTGAACCCAAGCTTTAATAAGTCTTATCGCCTTCTGACTGATTTGATTAAATTCAGTACCCCAGAAACATTAAGAATGACTCTTTACTCAATTTTTTTTACTGACCACAATTTCGGTTTCTGCTAATTTATTATGGTTTTTTCAACATTTTGGTCAAGTGGTACAGTGGACAGTGTCCAACAAGTTGGACAGTGATCTATCTTGGCATGGCACACTTGGCTAGTGATCTATCTCCTCTCCCACATCACTATCATTACCTTATTAATTGCTTTATAGACGTCCCAGTCTTCATCTCTCAGTCCGAAATCATCTTCTTCATTCTTAGCCAGTTTGCTAATAATCCTCATTCTTTCCATAGCCGCCGGTGTCCTTCTCTTCACCATCTCTAACTTCTTTTGTTTTCTTTGAGCTCGCTTTTCCAAAATATCGTCCCTGTTAAAAATAGATAAACAAATCGAGTACAGAGTATCTCAAACTTTTCCTCACCAAATCAGATTTGCACCCTCTTCCTAAATCTTGACTCGATTTGTTCATCCTTAGAATATCAAATGTATACTGCAACACATCTTTGGACTAGCTTTGCTTCTCTTCTGATGATATTTTTTTGGTTTTTCCCAGTGATCACCCATCCAGGCATTGACATTGCTCGATCCTACTTAACTTTTAGGACAAAAAACAGTAGCTATACTTGACAAATTGAAATGAAACTTTGTATATTTATTAATACATAAAGGGATACTCTTGTGCTAAATTTTAACTCAATAGAGTATTTGCATTTTTCCAAATTTTTTTGCTCATAAAATGATTAAATGTGTTTAAAAAAATATATTAAGCTGTAAAAAAAATTAATTTAATTTTAAATAATCCAAATAAGCATTTAAAGAAGAGGAGAGGGAGAATGGGTGAGAGAGGGGGGTGAAAACGGAACGTTCTAAAGATTGGGTCATTTAAGGTACAGATGGGAGTTTTAGTTAGAAATATCGTAAGGTCAACAGTTGCTTACATTTCAATAGAATGTAAAGAAGACTGAAACAAAACAATTCCGTGTTCCAGGTAATACAAAGTCTAAGGAACAAGTTGACTACAGCTGTCAGTATCATCTTGTTGACAGTATAGAATAAACTCATGAGTGTTGCTCTAGTGAATATTGTACTACACGGCGGTATTCTTACGTCTGACATCACACAAGCAGTCAAGGCCGTTTTCCTGCCAAAATAACAAGTATATTTTTTGTTTTTTTGCTGTATCATCAAAAGAATAAGTTTTTTCGTTCTAATATTTTACAGGGTGTTCTTTTATAAGATGTACTTAAAGATAATGCAATAGAAAAAATTGTGCAAATACTCTATTGGATTATTTTTCGATTATTTACATTTTCTTAAAAATATATAAAAATTGATCTAAAGCTGAGATGAAACTTGGCACGTTTGTTGATCTTATGAATATCTAAATTTTATAATTTTTCAAAAGTTTTGCTCAGTCATTATTGCAGGTTAATGACAACATAAAAAAATATTTTCAGCAAAGCACAGCTAGACCTAAAGATTAAGTTTCATCTCTCTAGCATAAATACACTGAGAGCTATGATGATAACTGACACACACACACACCTATAGACAGATAACTTACCACTTAAAAGGTCATAAGAAACCTGAAACGGATAATTAAAATTAAATTCTGGTTTCGGATTATTTAGCAAACACAATATTCTTCCTACAAACCTACAGTATAAATGAGAAGAAGTAATAATTAAAATTAATAATTATTTAAAAAATAATCTACAAAATATGGAACAAAGCTTTTATTTTCATATAAAAAAACCTGAAAAACTTGAGCAGCTTGGTTACTGTATTTCAAACTCATACAGTATATCAGCACTCTCATAGCTACAAATGTTATTTCCATCGGGTTAAACCCAGAATATTTCATCGGGTTAAACCCAGAATATTTCATGGGTTAAACCCAGAATATTTCATCGGGTTAAACCCAGAATATTTCATATAAAGAAGTCTGATGTTTCTTTACCTTTTTTTACACATTTCAGCAATCCATATTTTAAAGTCGCCTTCTTCTTTAGGAAATTTCTGAACCGGCTCCTAAAGGAAAAAATAAAATATCATGAAGAGGAATGTAAGAGAAGTTTGACTGCAAGATAAGCTCCGCAATCACCTGATAAGGTGTCACACCTGATAAGGACACACCAGAACAATGCAGTAGTATCAAGGTTTTAGCAAATTTTCAAAGGAAAAATTTGCTTAATAAGTTATCATATAATACACGGCTAGAACTAGTTGACAGCCTACCAAAATCTCAAAGCTTTCAACCCACTTTTTTAACAAAAACACCCTTCATTTAAGTAACAAAAAATCCTTACTCTGGCAACACTGCAAGTCAAGTTATGTATTGAATTTTATCATTCGACTTTATTTTATATCGTATTTTGTATTGAAAAAAAATTGTTTACTTTTTTAAGTAAAAACATTGTTATGTAGATCTTTTAAAGTTGCCAAATAATTGTTGCTTAAACTTTGTTTTGAAGTATGAATCGAGTGGAGTTAAAGTTGTTAATTACGTAATGCACCATAAGGGGAAAAAGCGATGCAAGGTTACAAATTTTTAAAACCAGTGGTACCTTTTTTTATGATTTTACTAACAAAAAAAGTAAATTTTTGTAACGAGGTTGGCACTAGATGGAGGGGAAAGGGCCTTGGGGGTCTAAACCAATGGAATTCATTCCCTCACAGATTTACAGCACACTTTCAACTGTTTTTAGCCATATATAATATATATATATATATATATATATATATATATATATATATATATATATATATATATTATATATATATATATATATATATGTATATATATATATATATATATATATATATAATATATATATATATATATATATATATATATTATATATATATATATATATATATAATATATATATATATATATATATATATTATATATATATATATATATATATATATATATATATATATATATATAATATATATATATATATATTATATCTGTGTGTGTACAAGATCCTTGCTCCTAGACGTTTCTTAAATAACTTTTGAACGCTTTCTTTCTCAGATCGAAATGAAAGTTGAAACAAAAATCAACCATATTAATGTCCCAAACCCTTTTGTTTATGAAACATGTATGACATCATTAATCTATAATAATGACTAAAGAAATATTTCAAAAACAGTTTACATCGGGCTGAAATTTATTACACATGTACTAATACGTATGATTAACAAAAATACAAAGTTATATTTTATTACAGTATTAGTTCCAGTGTTATTCATTGACATATATAACACAATGTAAACAAATCGCAATCACGTTTTTTTCAATTAGTGGTATTAGCCTCTTAAGTGATAAACAGAGGGTGTTTTCTTCAATACTACCACAAAATTTAGCATTACTGTAATAACCTCTGGTATGGAGTCTTCAGTGGTGTTGGCCATAACAATCTTCTGTCTTGTTTTTTCAATCCTGGCTTGAATTTGAGTGATCAATTTCGTCAACTCATCACTGTTAGACAAGTTGAATTCTTTCAAAGCTATCTGTAAAGTAAATAAATCAAAGGGTAAGAAATCAATGTTTCGAGTAAATTTTCATAAAGAAAATTATGGTTAGAAAGTTGCTTGGATGGGGGGACGTGGAGGAAGGAGGGGGGTAAAACAATCCACCCGCGATGCTGAACTGAATTTGAAAATACTGAAGGATGTGAACTCACCTCACATTCAACACTAAGATAAGCAGTAGGACCAGCAAAGCCGAACCACTGACACTGGAATGAAGACATCAAAATTGATTTCCCCCCTCCCTCACATCAAAATCAAATCTGACGAGACAAAGAACTGATAAGACTTTAGGATTAATCTAACAACGAGTATCAAAATAGTGTCACTTTAAAATGTTTAAAAAATCAGGCACTGGGTACCTCGGAACTATCCACTATCCAAACTCACTGCTCTGGCTAGTGTCCGCGACTAGTTCACAGTGTGCCTAGCTAGACTCTGGCTAGGCTCTTCGCTCTGGCTAGCTCCGACTACTAGTTTACTATGTGCTTGGCTCATCTAGTCTTACTAGCTCCTCAGATCACATTAGTCTCACTTGGCCCTGTCCTTCAACCAGTCTCATCAGTTACTCTAGCATCACCAGACTCTAGCTAGGCTCACGGCTCTGGCCAGTCCAGTGCCACCCAACAAAGAACTCTAACACCCAGATATCAGCGTGCACAAACTCATTCTTTAGCCCTGACCTGAAAGTCAAAGCTCCGCAGGGCTATTAGGGGACGTCTGTCATCAAGAACCGAGCACTTCGTTCCTAGTCACTTACGTTATTCGTGTGCCTTCACTTTCACTGACTAAGTTTTCGGACATACAAAGGCTCAGTATATCTTTCCGACCTTCATCTCCCCCAGCCCACAGAACATTCCCTTTTTTTGAGCTGGAGACAACGGAAACGTGGATCGAGACTTGTCTCAGACGAAACAGGAACCAACCCTGCATTTGCGTATTAGTAGCCAAGGAAACCACGTAACACCCTGGCTGGGTTGACCACCCTTGAATTCAAGACCTCCCGAGTGTACTAACCTACAATTGTTTACAAAAACTCTAGTAGGCTCCAATAAATTGTAATGATATTCGTAAAACTCTTAATTTTGACACCTGTAGTTACAAATTTTTTCTACAATAGTGTGTAAGGTTTGTGGGGGAGATAAAAAGGCAGACCACCAGAATCTTTGTCAGAAAGCCAAAATAAGTCAATCTAAATGGTCGAACCTTAAGGGGCTCTATGTCATTTTTTTGTCACTGTCTCTTAGACTATATGCCTTATTGTGTAATCAAGTAAAATAATTAGATAATACAAATGAGCAATTTTGAGATCAGTAAATCACTTTTTAAGACTCAGATTTTCCAGAATGGTTCTCACAACCCCTTCCCTAGTTTAAGAACTATCACTAAAGAAAAAACCTGATATTCCTCTTCATCTTCTTCCTCTTGCAGGTCCTGGATAGCCATTAATTGATTTAACTGTTCTTCGTCTTCAGCAAGCTAAAAAAATATATTAAGCCAACAAATCAATAAATAAAAATAATATTAAATCAAAACAAAAAATTCCTTGTCACATCTGATTTGATAAACTCATCTTAACCATTGTTAAAACCTAAAAAAAGAAACAGGTAATACAATGCCTAAGGAACGTGATGACTACAGCTGTCAGTATCATCTTGTTGATAATATAGAATAAATTCTAATGAGTGTTGCTCTAGTGAATATTGAACTATACAGCGGTATTCTTACACCTGATGTCACACAAGCAGTCGAGGCTGTTTTCCCGCCAAAAGAATATGTTTAAATATATTTTTTGTTTTTTTGCTGTATCATCAAAAGCTGATAATGTTTTTTTTTGCAGTTTCATTCTAATATTTTACAGGGTTTTCTTTTATATGACGTACTTAAACATAATGCAATAAAAATAATTGTGCAAATACTCTATTGGGATATTTTGAGATCCTTAATAGTTTTTTTTTTTAAATGTATCAAACCTCATTTGATAAAAATTAAATTATTTCTGTTAATAAGATGAAATGTGACATATATACAGACAAGAAACCAAGTAAAAACTGCTCAGGATGTCTTAAAATCATTCGAAATAGATAATTTACGTGAAGCATTACAATAAAATGCACTACAATTAATAAAACACAATACTTTTCCTATATACCACCGGTATAGTTAAGGAAAAGTAAAATTGTATATGACTGTTACCCAAAGATTCTCTCAGTATTTATTTTGAGTATTGACAGGGGACTTGTTGAGGAGACTTCAATCAAGTAAAAGTTTAGGAAACAACAAACCTTTCTGTTATAAATATTATCCTATGATATAATGACCCCTTACTGTCACAACATACCAATTTTATGGAAACGTGTTTTTGTTGTTAAGGGCCTCTAAAATCTTAAAATAATACTATATATAGAAGGAGCATAACTGATAACAGCAAAGTCGTTTCACTGGTGGTCTTCAGTAATGCTGCCACCATAACAATATACAATTTTCTAACAACAAAGTTGGCAAAACTTCTGGTAGCTGAGTTATTATGTTCTATTATTAGTTAATGATCGATTATTCATAAAATATCAATATATATATCGTTGCATTACAATTTTATAAGCATTTTAAATTGTACTTTAACTTTTTAACTAAAATTATGTTAAAAGTAGTCCTGGTCAACTAAATGTAGTTTCTTGTATTCCCCTACCCTTTTGCTATCTAAGACCAATTTTATTAAGTATTTAGCAGGGTTTTTAGGTTATTTGTATTTGTTATTTAAGATCTTTTTTCATTATTGGATATTTATAACACATTTATAAAATAATGTTTTGTTGTTAGGGTGGTACCCCTACTTATGACCACCTGTCAACCGGCTTTCATGTTATCAGTGGAATTACATTGTGTTTACGATCCTATGCTCCTTCTATTAGTATTATTTTAAGTCTGAAACAGATTTCTCTCACTCACCATAAGTGAAGTTATCAAAGAAAATTAGCCAATAGATAGTTGTAAATATTTTACCTTTTCCTCTCTTTTCCGTTCTTTAAAAAGTCTTTTTGTTAATTCTCTAGAATTTTTTTTCTCTTTGGCGTCAGATTTCTCTGGAACCATAGAAGATGTACTTTGAGAAGATATTTGAGATTGCGTTGATTGCCCCGTTGTTGGTAATTGTATGCAGATAACATTATTATCGTAATATTCGAGATCTTCCCATTTAGTTACTTCAGCTGAATAGTCCTCAGCAATTTTAGCATACCTATGAATTAATTCCTGAAACATGCAGAAATAACAGAGAGCAATAATTATTTTGCTCCTTTAACTCTTATAATAAGGCACCCTTCATGGTCGAGGTTGTAAAATTGTTAGCTTTCTAACCTTTAGACACATCAGAGGTCTGGGGCTTCCACCAGAGGTTCTCTGTTTATATAAGATTATTGTTAAAATAAAACTGTCATTATAGTAAGACACACGCTTAAAATCAGTTGACAGCGTGGGAAAATAGTGTAGAGGAAACAATGAGGTTGGCCTGATATAAAATTGTGGGTGTGGTTTAACATCTAGGACTAACCTCATTGGCTCTCTCATATTATTTTCCTATGCTTGTCAACTGATTTTAACCATGTATTATACCATAACTTATTATTATTGCCATTATTATTATTACACCATTAACTCCATAATAGATCTAAGAAGATCAGTAATCACAGGTAAGAACAGTGATATTAAAAAGGTCATCTATTTCCTTATATTACTCAGTTGCAGCACCTAAACATGCCAAAAGTAGAAAAAATGGATGCAACTTTAAATCTTATAATAGCAGATAGTGATAGTAATTAGGTCATAGATCACCTAGCAAGTAGGCCACGTTGTTGTGCCCTTTTTGCTAACTCCCTTAGATAGAAGATAGTGTTCTACCTTATGAGTCCTCGTGCGCAGGCATTTTTCGTTTAATCCACAGAACAGCTGTGGCTTTATTATAAGTTTCTATAGCTTTAACTAGAAGCAACACGTGCCTCACTGCCAGACTATGCTTCCATGCTCTCAACACCATAAGGCATAAACATATATATAATTTAGATAAACTAAATAAATGAATTGATGTTCTGAGGTAAACCCTGGTATAGGGTCATCACAACGTCATCAATAGCTTAATTACCTCATAGTCATTAAAGAGTTTTACAATTTACAAATTCTTCAATGGAGTAAAACGCATGTTTTAACAGGATCTGTTTTACATAAGCCTTAAACTTCTCTGGTGGAAGGTTGATAATCCCTATATCCAAATGATTAATTAGTCTGACACCTTGGTGATGAGGTGATAAAGATGTTAGGTGGAGGCGATGAGCAGGTGTGTTGATCCTGTGAGACCTTGTTTCATATGAACGCTTTTTCTCTGCGAGTTGTTGATAGTGAGGCTGGATAGTGGTGAGCAGAATCAAGATGTTTATAGATGATAAGGTGAAAATTTTATGCTCAATGAAAAGAGCTTTGCAGCTATTGTGCATTTTTCATAGAAAAGTAATTCTCAAAGCTATCTTTTGGCATATAATAATGTCACTACTATGACATATCACTATTCGATTATGCAGTAAGCTAATCTTGAATGGAATTGAGCATAATACACAAGCTCCAGAATTTTTGTCTCAAACGAGAATGCTAATTTTCTCAAAAGATACAATGCTTTAGATAAAGAACCTTTAAGTTTAGTCAGATGAACTTTCCAAGACAAATTGAATTCAAGATGGATTCCCAGCAGTTTCACCGGTAAGTTACTTTCAATTTCATCTGTTTTCTTAAGCGTAAAAAGCAATTTTTTTATTTTTATTATCATTTGGAGTTAATTTATTTGATGAAAACCATTGTTTATCTTCTTCCATTATCACGTCCATACTACTTTTCAACAACTTTCTGCAGTTACACTGTAAAATAAATGTAGTATCGTCCGCAAAGTTTATGCAAAGTCCTTTGGCAGCAGCCAGGTCATTTATGTATAGCAGGAAAAGTAGTGGTCCCAACACTGACCCTTGAGGAACACCATGAGTGTTTTTTTGGATCACTGGTTGTACCTTTAAACTCTGTATATTGTGTCCAATTGTCCAGATATGATGCCACAAGTTCATGAGGAATACCTTGTATGCCATAGTGATACAGCTTATTTTATATATAGCAGTGATATATATATACTATTTTAACATGTTTTGTTGTATTTTATTCTAATTTTTATGGCTAATTTTAAATTTTGGGGGTGCTGCCCCCCAAAAAATCAACCATTTCTTTATTGCTCCAAACAACTTTATTTGACCTGAAACGGATTTTAAGTCAATAAAAAAAATTTTTGGTCAGCTCCCCCTTATAAATTTTGAGGGTGCCACCCCCAGGGAAATTAAAATCGATCGGTCACCCGTATAAATTAAGAGAATACCAATCCCCTAAAAAATTGATATAATTGGCTCTAATCACCCAATAATAGGAAACACTTTTTAAAAAGTAACTTTTTCTCCCTTGGGAGTGAAAAAAACTTCTTTACTCCCTAAAAACTATTCTATAAACTTTACATTATATACTGTCTGGAGATAAAATGTTTAAACTTGTGTAGCAGATGTTAAGTACAGTTCAATTTTTGTATGACCAACTTCTTAGGTTTAATATTCTAATGAAAATCGGCTAAAACCAACACTGTTTGGTAAATAAGAAAACTGTAACAAACAGATTTCATACCTCAGCCCTGGAGAGAGTTAGAGCGGCAAAATGTGTCGGATACTTCAACTGGAGCAACCTCTGCATATAGTGTGTAATATGAGCTCCTCCAAGATCCAACCTTTTGGCTTTTATAGAATCAGGCATGCCATCGATAATGGGGATAACATGACAACACTGATATCCAAGACCTAAAGCAAATTAATAAATGAAACAGGTTTAAAACATTGCTAATTAGTGTTAGCCACCCTTACTGTACATTACCATCATGTAGATTAGAGTAGTTATAGTAATACAACATATAGTGACAGATTGATCAAAAAGGCCCAAGGATGGTTTGGTCTAAAAGGGCCCAAACCTACATCACAAGGGCCCAATAGGGGGGGGGGGTCTCATAATGCATCTCAGAAAAAAAGAGAGAGAGTCTACTTTTAACTAGAGTAGTAGTTATATACTTTTGGGACCTGAAAAGGCCCAAGTATAAGGAATGGGGGCCTTAAAGAAAATTCTTAAGAATATTTTTAAGTACTTCAAAAACATTTGTCTCTAGGAGCTTTTTACGCCCTACCTTAGAGTATTGGGCCCTTTTGACTCTTGAGTTATGAATTTAATCAAGTACAAGGACCATGTCCAAAGATAGGGATCGTTGGAATTCCTTTTGGTCATCCTCTACACCTACCGGTAGAAGAGGCCACGACTAAGTAAGTAAGTTATGAATTTATCAAATATTAAATATGTTCATAATTTTTTAAATTTCCTTTGTTTTTAAGCTTATTTTTGGCTGAGAGGCCCAAGGAGGCTGGGAACATAAATAGTTTTAAACATAAATCCATGTTTTGGCAAGTATCACCCAAATAAAGTAATTTTGTTACTTCTTTTGGTAACTTTAATAGGTTAATTTAAAATTTAGCATGATATAGACATTTTTTGATACTGCATTATGTTTTAGGTAATTTTAAACTGATAAAATAAAAATCAGGAAATTTTTA
Source organism: Microvelia longipes (assembly GCA_018340805.1). Classification (NCBI taxonomy): domain Eukaryota; kingdom Metazoa; phylum Arthropoda; class Insecta; order Hemiptera; family Veliidae; genus Microvelia; species Microvelia longipes. Next base: position 51,971,054 of record JACMZG010000022.1, read on the forward strand.
ACTAAGCTATTGTTCAATACATATCAGAGTTATTAGTGTTATCATTAGGTTTTTATATAAAAGTAGTAACAAAATTTATGTACTTCCAACAATAGCTCAATAAAGAATTACCAAATTCAAAATTATATGATATTAGTATAAATTTCCTACAATATAATGCAATTTTAAAAAATGTTTATCCCAACAAAAACACTCCATGAAAAAATGCAGTCAAGTCTTGCGTAAAAAGTTATGATATCATAGTTTACGCAAAATCTATTCATTCACTGTTTTCATAAATCTTAAGAGATATAGATGTTTATTTAATAACCACAACATATGCGCTCAAAAGCCTTACAATATTTAACAGTAAAGATATTTCTGACTTGGCAAGAACGCTAAATAACAAAATTAGAAATAGAATAAATAAAAGGTAATACCTATTTAAAAAAACCTTCAATATTAATTTGAGGAAGAAATTCATGATTAATTAATTTTACCTCTGCGTTCTTGCCTAGGCAGAAATTTATTTACTATTGCTTTTGAGAGCATATGTGTATGCTCCTTGGTCTATCTTTATGTCACATGTAGATAATATATTATATATTGTTCTTTTTTTTATTATTTTAAAAACATACATGCATTATAATATAATTAACAGCATCAAAAAATTATTATATAATATCTAAATCTAATTACAAAAAAGAACAAATTAGTGGATTTAATATTAAAACAATAAATTAATTTTTAATAGCCGTAAAAACTTTGGCTTGTGCACGGCTATGTTTTTTGTTTGTTTTATATTTTCACTATTATATAAAAAGATTAATATTAGTTAGGTTATTGTTTATCTTTCATTTGTATTGTTAAAAAAATAATATAATAAATAAAAATAATAATAAAAATAAATAAAAAAAAATGTTAATTTTTAAACAATAAAGAGTATATATGTTCAGATATGATCTTTGCATCAGCCAAATTGTAATATTCTAAGTTAATCCAGTCAAAAGATACAAGGGTGTAGAAAATGCTCCGAATAGCAAGATAAGATAAGTGGGCACTGTGCCGTGCCCACAGTATGGAACATACTATGATATATACATTTGATTTGATCGTAAAGATGATAAAACTTATGATCATTTACTTTCATGAGTATCAAACTTATGTTTGTTAACTTTCATAAGTTAAATCCAAACAATCTAACTTAAGAAACTTACCAAAAGTGGTTACAAAATCATAATTGGTAATTACAAAGAAATCATTGGTACATAAAAAACTAAAGATATTCAATACCTAACGGCACAGAATATGGAATTAGGGGTTTAGGGCGGGGACAATATTAAATAAATTTTTAATTGCCTAGAAATATTAAATCTCTAACGGCACAGAATGTGGAGTTTGGGGTTTTGGGTGGGGGCAATATTATTTTAATATAAATAGAAGGGAGCCTTATTCTATAAAAGAACACTTGAGGGGCATGCTATAGAAGAAGGACCCCTCCCCTCCAATGAAGAACGGGCCCTATTCTATAAAATAGATAGGTAGAATTTAATGCATGATTAGATGGGGGTATCTTTTTTATAAAAGTACCTGATTTTTTTTATTTAAGTTATTTTTTACAATGGGTTTAAAACATGATAATCACAATAATGGAGTGATTTTTATTGTCTCATAAGTCCCCCATCATCAATTATATCCCAATCATTAAAATAATGGTTTCAAAGAGTTATTGTTAGTTCATCTGAAATGACCCAACCTGTATATAAAGTGTGGAACATTTCAACTGTGTCCACATTAAATACTTAAAAAAGTAAGGAAATCCTAAACTTTTCAAAATGATTTCTACTCCTCAGCAAGCTGACTCATCAACTTGGTTTATTTTTTTTTTTTTTATAATTTTGTATAGATTATTTTAAATAACATTTTTTTAAACATTAACCTCCCAAATGGCTAAATCTTGCCCCCCCCCCCACACACAGCAAGGCTTGTGGGATTGCTTAATTGTTTTAATAGTTTTATACAATTTGTTTTTTTAAAAAAAATATTTTTGATTATTGTATTTATAAATTATTGTACTTTTTTGCAATAAAGGATTTGTTTCATTGAATTGGTTCAAAATGAACATTGTTTTCCTGATATTGCTCAAACATGGTAACTTAGATAAGGTCAATGAGACCATACCATAATATGGCCTGTTTTGAAATCTCGATTAAATCTTAAAAAATTTTATACCAACATCACCATATTCCGGTAATTTCTCACCAAGCCGTTATTTGACATATATCATAGATTTTTGTTAAAATATTTGTTTTAACTCAATGAGTAAGGAGTATTATTATTTAAAATTGATGAAATTAATAACATTGATCAATTGAAGGATCATTAAAAATCTATAAGGCTAAAAGCTCTTTTAGTTAGTTCTACCTTAGAGTACCTAATGTAGAAACTCCTTTGTACCAATAAAATGGCCCACTCTTCAAATTATTTTTTATTTGGGAAGGAGGGTGATTCAAAAAATTTAATACCAGCCAAAACTAAGAACAAAAAACAGTCATAAATCTTTATAAGAATACGCTAAATAAAATAAGATATACTAAAATTAAATGTTCTATTACTTACTTAATACTAATCCAGATGAGCTTTTGCTGTATTTGTTGAAAGAAAGAAGAGAGTCGACAGTGTAGGAAACAGAGGGCACGTTATAGCATTCAAACAACAGTTCAGACATCACTGTAAAAATAAAAATATATATTTTATATTGGCATAAAACTTTGTATGCCAATAACCATAAAAGTTTTGGTTATCGTAAAAAAAAAAAATAGCATCAACATTAGTAGGTGAAGTAAAATACTATAGTTTGCCATCTAATCATTTATGAAATAAAAAGCTTTTGTAGATAAAAAAGTCTTAACTTTATATTTAAAATTTTCTACAGGTGAACTCCCAGTTTCAACAGATAAACAATTGTAATTTTTTATACTAAGAATTTTTGGCGAATCTGCTGTTTTTTGTACTGGGTGCTGAGGAAGGTCAATGTTATGAATATTACGGATAGGATACAGATTAGAAGAGGCAGAGATAACCAATAGGTTAAGTAGGAACAAACAATGAAGTGTTAGAATCAATGAGTTGGTAAACAATGTGTACTAACACAATGTGTGGAGAGTACGTTCTTCTGGAAGATGAAAATTGCGTCCACTGATTTACTAAGCCCATATGTTGGTAAATGCAGATAGGCAAGTCGTAGAGTTTTGAATCTCATAAATAGCAATAGTTTTCTGAGTATTAAAACTAAAATATTAAATATAAATTTAATATTTTAGTTATTTTATTAAAAATAAATAATTATAAAAATTTTATTTAAAAAATTGTATATTTATATTCGTCTTATTTTTCTTATTGTAATTATGAACAATAAAGGATTTTTTTTTTGAGTACATAGAAGTTTTTAGCAAATGTCCAAAGAAACATGAGCTTATGAGATTAGAGAGTCATGGAGGGGGGGGGAGGTAAATTTTTTTGAAGGGGGGGGGGAGCCTCTGATAATATATATATATATATATATATATATATATATATATATATATATATATATATATATATTATATATATATATATATATGTACGTACAAGAGTCCTAGATGTTTCTATGGGACATAATAACTTTCGAATTGCTTTCTATGATCGAAATGAAACTTGGAAATGAAAATGAAACAGCTCTCCATTTCTGACCCACTACTACAGATGTCAAATTATTTTCTAAAATTACCCAGTTCTATACTTATAATACTTACTCATTCTACAATAGTTAGGATTGGCAAAAGCCTCCGTCATAGCTATTGGATGATTTACCGAGCCATCCGTATCTATACCAAGGCGAGAGAAGGCATAATTCAGTATGTTTTCCTGAACTTCGTAATGGGTTATGACATTATGATCAAATTGACTTTTAAGAAGAAATCTCACAGCTTCAATGTTTGCAATGTCATTTCCAACCATAATTTCACCATCCTGAACAAAATAAAGTTGATGACCTTTATATAATAATAATAATAATATTTTAGTTGTTACACTAAATGATTACTATCTAACAAAGTCAAGCCCTTAAATCTAAGTTGCTATTTAGTAGGATCTTACAGAAATATCTCTTAAGTCTAGGGCTTTTTGCGTTGAAAGCCTTTAGACTTTTTCCTTAAATTTCTTGTCAGCTAATGCAATGCATTCTGTAGGAAGATGGTTGAACCATTCCCCGGCTAAATTTCGAGTGAGTTGTTGGTCAGAGTGAGCCTGTATTGAGGTTTTAGTGGTGACCCTTATCTTGTAGTTTTCTTAAGCAAATATCAAGAGACTGAATTTAAATATGGACAGAAGAGTAAGAATTTCAAGTTTAACAAAAGTATCCTCGTGTGATCTTCGGCTGTTCCAGTTATAATTCTAATTTCTTTCTTCTAAAGAAGGAAAATTTGGAAAGCTTTAGATGCTCCATCGCATAATCTAATGCGAGAATGAAATTATGCAAAGTCATTCTGACAACTTCTTTGCTCAGTTTATCCTTTTAACTCCTTAAAATGTATAAAACAGGCGATAACAACTTGGATAAGAGCTCTAAGTGCTTCTCCATGGGAATAACATGGGATTCCAAGAACAACGATTGTAGAGCAATCTTGTTTTTCTCTAAAAGTAAAGGATTATTCAGGTTTTTACATCATTTAAGGCAATTCTATAAGCTAGGAACTGTTATTTTGCAGCCTGCATTAGTTACTTCAAATTATTTTCCAGATGTATAGAGGTTGTGGCTTTTAATAGAAACGTGGATTCATCAGCTAAGAGTAGATGAAATAATAATAAAATAAAATAATAAGTAGATGAAAAACATGAATTGTTTATGAAGATTAAAAGAGAGGATGGGTCCTAAGACTCAGCCTTGAGGGACTCCAAATTTACTTTTCATCCTAGAGAAAAATTATAATCAAAGTACACCATCTACTGACATTTGGGAAGGAAACTAATTATTGATTTTGGTACAAGACCTTGTAGCTCGTAATGTGCATTTTTGTTGAGAGAATGATTAAATAAGGTTGAAAAATATAAGCTGTAAGAAAAAAATTGTTTACAAAGAAATGTGTTATTACTTGTAGAATTAAACCTAGTAATGTTAGTAGTGGCAACTATTGGAATCCTACACAATTACTGGTGCCGATAAGAACAAGCTGTTTATTTATTTACCTTTTTGCCTTTCTCCTTCCTAGGTTTGGCTAAAATATTTTTAAACACAAGAAGTGGATCCTCTGAACTTGCCCAACCAACTCTGCAATTGTATGATCCTACAACAAACAAAGTTAGGATAAAATTGTATGATCCAACAACAAACAAGGTAGGGATAAAATTGTATGATCCTACTGTAGTATTTTTTAATAATTAATATTAAAATAACCAATAATTAAAGAACAAAACACAAAGTATATTTTTTTATTACAAGAATAACCTTATCAGATCACCTAATTCTATATCGATCTATATCAAAAACTATCGATACTCAACACCTTTCGTTTGAGCTAAAAAAAATGAATTTAAAATTTTAAGTTTCAAAAATCTTTACACATAATCAAAAGAAATAAGACAAGTTTAAAATTAATAAATAAATGAATTAACATCCAAACACTCACCGTTCAACCATCATTCTAGTATTTTTAAAAACAATCCAATTTAAATAAAATAATAAAAGAAAAAAACACAAAGTATATTTTTTTATTACAAGAATAACCTTATCAGATCACCTAATTCTATATCGATCTATATCAAAACTATCGATACTCAACACCTACAACATACAAGGTTGGGATAAAATTGTATGATCCTACAACATACAAGGTTGGGATAAAATTGTACGATCCGGAAGCCTCCTCGCGGGCCCTCAAGCCTCCCTGTGACACCTTTGTGGCCACATGGTTTTCATAGGTACATACTTTATCAGTTCGTCATAACTGATTCACTGGTTTATATAAGTGGCATACTGCTACAATATAAGCGAATTTTCAAATGTATTAATGAAAAAACTTCATTTGTTTACATTGACAATCAATGTCATTGATTTGTTTTACATATATATGTTAATCAATAAAACCGGAACTAATGCTAATAATAAAATAAAAAATGTTTGTACTGATGAATGAAATTTTTGAAGACCATATGTGTATAGTAGTGCATAGTATATGTGAAAAGTTTAGGCATATTTTTGAAGAAAAAATGAGCTTTGCGGAGCAGCAAAAAGACTGAAGGAATTTTGTTTTATTGAAAAACTTGTTTTACTATAGCAAATAAATACGTTTTTAAAGACTAACTGTTGAGATACTCAGTTGTTTAGTTTATTTACATAATCTTCAATAATAATGTCAACACTGTATTTATAATAACATAAGTTTTTGACAAAATAAATCAAGTTATTGTATATTGCTTTTCATCTTGAAATCTATATTTTAATTAACTTTAATTAATAAATGATAACTAATTATGAAGTTAAAACACTAACATTTTTTTGAAAAATTAATTTTTATTAATTAACTTTTAAAGTAGCCCTAGCAGCCAAAATTTTCTTCTTTTGACATGTCCAGTTATATCGAAAGCCCAAGACTTTTTATTCACTATACTTAAAAAATAAAATTGCAAAAAAATGTTAGTCTTTAAAAACGTATTTATTTGCTATACTAAAACAAGTTTTGCAATAAAACAACTCAATCCAATTTATCGGATTGAGTTGACCTCGAACTCTTAAGTTCATGTAACATCATTATTGCACAATAATGACTCAACAATCATTTGAAAAGATAAAAAACTTCAAACATTGGTTTGATCGGGCTGACATCATGTACACGTTTACCACCACATGTAGGAAATTAAAAATAGATCAGCATTAGTTTGAATTTTATCGATTGACATAATGTAAAAAACAGTTTTTTTACATTAATAAATTTAAAAAAACTCGGTGATATCATACCAATATGCCACTTACATAAGCTAACAATATGAGGGCCGCAAAGCAGCTACAGGAAGGCAGGAGGCCGCAAAGCTGCCACAGGCAGGGGGCCGCAAAGCTGCCACAGGAAGGCAGGAGGCCGCAAAGCTGCCACAGGAAGGCAGGGGTCGCAAAGCTACCACAGGAAGGCAGGAGGCTGCAAAGCTGCCACAGGCAGGCAGGGGGCCGCAAAGCTGCTACAGGAAGGCAGGAGGCCGAAAAGCTGCCACAGGAAGGCAGGAGGCCGCAAAGCTGCCACAGGAAGGAAGGAGGCCTCAAAGCTGCCACAGGAAGGAAGGAGGCCGCAAAGCTGCCACAGGGAGGCAGGGGCCGCTAAGAAGTTCCAAGGACCAAGGCCACAGAGTGGGAAAGGAGCCAAAGGCCTCTTGCTTTTACATAGTTTTTGCCAAAGCTTGGAATGCTCTCAAAACACAAGCTTAATATTATATAATTACGCATTACATAAATCTATGTTCACTGAAGCAGCAAACACAGGATGTGGTTCTCTCAAAGCTTACCATCTATTTGGTTCAAAATTGTAATTGGATTAAAACCAAATTAATATTTAAACAATTCTTACCATTATCAATAACAATAGGTAATCCGCTACTACTTAAAAATTCGGTGTAAGGGTGAACCGGATCCGGCACAACTTTGATATCATTAAACTCAATAAAACTCATAATAAAATTATTTATTTAATATAATAATAGGTCGCAATTTTAAGTTAAATTGGAAATAACTTAAGTAACATATTAACAAGTTATAATTCCAAAGTTATAGTATTCTTTATATTATGCTTCCGAAAAAACAAACAAACAAATTTAAACTTGAGAGGATTTTAATCTTCTTGTTTTTCTTTAGAAGTGAACTTGGGTTTGAAGGATCAAGTTCAAATATTCCTGAAAACGGCGACTACCTTTGAAATGCTTTGAGATCAATATGCTCGATGACTTGTAGCTAAAGTAATATATAAACCAAGTAGGGAAATTCCTATACCAACCTGTTTAAAAAAAATCAGATATGCGTGATCAGCTGATAGCTGGCTCACATATCTAGCTAAAATCGGAATAACTACGCATGCGCCTCTATTTTTATTGGCAACCCTGATAACAATAGGTGAGTTGTACTTTTTATCGTGTTTTCTTACTTTAATATCTACGTGATAGTTTATTGATTTTGTATTAAATTCTGTGAAATAATTGTTAAAATAAATTAGTTAAAAAAAAAGAGAAAATATAGTAAAGGTAAAGTCCATGTTTTTATTAAAATTTTTAAGAAGTTGTAAAATTACTAATTACAATTAATACTTGAAAGTCATGAAAAACAAATATCACTCGCAAAAATCTACTAAGTTAAGTAGTGCACTCGAAAAAAATACTTTCAATAGCTGCTTGTTTTAAGTAATTTAAAAAACCTAGTATTTAAAGATTCGCATTTAAACCTCTATTGGATGTGACAAAACGTATTTCTAACACAAATTATTAACATTTTATACTGAATTGTACAAATAAATGCATTGAAAACCGTAATCAGTTTGTTTACATTTACGCCCATAGGATTTTTTTAATTATTAATTTATTTTTCAAAATTACCATACAATAAATAAAAAAAAGATACAAGAAACAATGAAAAATCCCACAAATCTTGCAAGGAAAATCTGAGTCAACTCCCTGGTGAACAAAATGTGAGCTACATGCCAGGTCTGACAGAAATCGTGTTTGTTTCCATAGAGATATATACTAGAGGGGGCATAGCCTATCTTAATACATTGAGAGGCCTGAAACATTTTTAGTGGGGCTCTCAGGAGCTCTGTGTAACCTCATTGAAACCTCCTCCAAGAGGGAGTTAAGGTTATAATTAATCAATTGTTTTCGGCTTCCCGCAGATTGTTTGTGCTGTGATTTGTATTTTATACATTCTACTATATAATTTACTGTTTTTTTGTTCTGTTTATTATGAAAATGATAATCGAATGTGGTCAGGTTAATTTTTCGATGTTTCAAAATTCAACCAATAGGGCCCCTCTAGTAATATTGTTTGTTTCCCTACTTGGTTTATATATTACTTTACTTGTATCTAACCAGCCTGACCGTCAACCAAGTTGGGTCACATTGCTCTCATTTTGTGGAGCCAAAAATAAATTTTGCGTCGCACTTTTTATTGCGATTAACTACAACTCAAAGTTGCACTCCAAGTTAACGCACTCTCAATCTAAGTATACCACATACTCAAACTAAAACTCAAACTTACATTCTGTAACATTGTCACAAAAATAAAGTAATAATAATCAAAATATAAAATATATTGAATAATATACGTGAAAATAGATAAGTAAATAAGGTAAGAAAACAATAGAAAATAAAAAACGGGTACGGGGTACCTCGGAACTTTCCCTCGTCACATCGGATCCTCCCTGCTTCGGACTCGCTTTGCTCGTCCTCAGAATATAAATTCGCTAAATGTATACTGCAACATGTCCTCGGACTCGCTTTGCTCGTCCTCAGATAGTAATATGCATCCCTTTCTTAGCGGTCACCACTACAGCACTGACCATACTCAATGCTGCTTACCTTTTATGGACTAACAATAATCATGGATATACTTGTCGTATTGAAACGAAACTTGTGTACTTATTTATTAAGTAAATGTATACAATTGGATTATTCTTCGATTTTTTACAATTTTTCAAAAAACGTATTCAAGTCATTTGATAAATATTGAAGTAACATGAAGCTCGTTTAAGTCACAAAAATTTTAATTTTTCGAAAAAAAATCATTCTTTCCCTGCATGTTTTCAAGCTAAGATTTACCTATCGTATTTTTATTTTTAACGTTAGACTCAAAAACTGCAATTTTTGAAATGAGTGGAGAGTAAAGTAGGCTTGATTTTGACTAGAGTGCCTGTATCATGTGTCTGATATAGTCACTCTAATTTTGACTTTCCGAAAAAAAGTATTCTTCATAAAATTATTTCATTTTCGTTTCCTTGAGACTATTTTTCCACAAAAAATCCAAACTTTTAAAATTTACCCTTCTCCCTCCCACCTTTAAATTTTGATATTTTGTTATTAAAATATCTGTTAGCGTTACTTGTCAAGAAAACAAAGGACATTCGCTAAAAGGTGCAGAGGGACAAACATTTTTATGAAGAATACTTTTATTCGAAAGGCCAAAATTAAGCCTACTTTACTCTTCATTTATTTTTCAAAAATTGCAGTTTTTGAGTCTACTCTTAAAATAAAAAATTATAAATCTTAGTTTAAAAACATGCAGGAGCTTTATAAAGAATGACATTTTTTCAAATTCGTGTCCGAATCTTGCAATGCCCTCTATATCCTATAACCGAACTTAAAAATAGAAAATTCGCTAAAAAAGTAAAGCGTAGCTAGATCAGTCTAAATGCTAAATATAGTTTAGCTCATTTACATTAATCTTATACTTTCTCCCTACTGCCTTATTTCCTGCACATTCTTTAAATATGTTTAGTTCATCTATATACATATATATATTCATGTATATACATATATATTTTAAAAGAACAATGGCATCATTAAGATCATTTAAGCAGCGTCGAATAAGAGGCCGGGAGATAAAATTCTTGACCCTCATTGTCTTTAAATATTTAAATAACATTTGAAAATGACAAATCAATATTTTATCTGATTCTTATTTAATTTTAGATAAAAATGACATCGAATTTCCGTGCATCATATTTTTATCTGGTTTTATTTGATATCATATTTTAATATTAACTTTCTTTTTAACAGTTACAAAAATCGGGTACGGGGTACCTCGGAACTTTTCCTCATTACATCGGATTCGCTACGCTCATCCTCCCTGCTTCAGACTCGCTTCGCTCGTCCTCAGAAATACAGTTCGCAATATTTATACTGTAACATGCCTTCGGACTCGCTTCGCTCGTCTTCAGATAGTAAATGCATCCGTATCATTCTCAGCGGTCGCCCATACAGCACTAACTACGCTCAATGCTTCTTAATTTTTATGATACAACAAAAATCATATACTTGCCGTATTTTCTTTTTGATAGATTGTTTTAATCTTTTAGTATTGAACAAATATGAGAATGCAAAGGAATGATTAAATAAATTGCTTGAGTATACAAAAGTAGACTACTATAGGGTCTTTAGGCTGCGCAACCAGCTTGTTTGCTGCCTTGCATTTAGGTATTTTATTTTGGTTGATTTTACATTATCAAGTATAGTAAAAAAAAGAGCAATTGAGATATGCTTATTTACAAAGAAAAAAAAAGGAAAAATTAATAAGGGAATAGATAAAAATTATGGTGATTCCTAACTAATGAGACGGTCGTGGCCGAGATCGTATAAGCACTCGATTTCGGCACTGGAGGTACGAGGTTCGCGATCCGGAATAAGCTTTTAGTTTATATGAATATTATTTGTAATAAGAAGATTACGTCAACATTTAATACTTATAGAGCATAGTAGATGCGACCCATCTGATATGAAACATAGTGTAGTGCAGTTTAATGCTGTTAGGAGCATAGAGATATATACTAGAGGGGGCATAGCCTATCTCAATACATTGAGAGACCTGAAACATTAATTTGGAGCTTTCAGGGGCTCTGTGTAACCTCATGAAAACCTCCTTCAAGAGTTTGTTAAGGTTAAAATAAATCAATTGATTTTGGCTTCCCATACTTCGATAGTGTTTTGAGTTGTATTTTAAACGTTCTGAATAAGTTACTGTAATTTTGTTCTGTTTATTTGATTATATTTATTTAAGTCGAAGGTAGTCAGGTTACTTTTTCGAGGTTTCATAATTCAACTCATAGGGCCCCTCTAGTATTATTATCTCTATGATTTGGAGTAAAAGCAAGGAGGTGCTCGAAAATAGTCCTTAACATAGGTTACTCTAATGAACCCTGGAGTTACGTATCGAACAAACCTATAATTGCACTAATTTAAAGCCTATTTGATTCTTAAATTTATAAGGGGTTTAGTAGCACATTTCCTTTGAAAAATTCTACAAATATTAAGTTACGAGTCGTGATGCTTTTGCTCAAGTTGTGAAGCATACATCAGAATCCAAAGGAAGAAATAAAATGTTACGCACAGAAGCACACGTTTGAAAGGAAGTTTGTCCTGGACTTCTGCGCCATTATTTGCAGATATAAAACTTCCAGATGTCGACCTCGGAACCCTAGCTCTAAGTAGTTTGAGGGTTTTTATCGACTCCGAACGAGAGCTGATTCAACTTATAGTTCCCAAAATTATCGAAAGCGATACTCAACTTGAAATTTGTGGTTTAGCTACCGTATATAATCAACGATGATTTACTTTTTAATCTTTTTAAAAGGTCGTAATTACTTTGGTCCTGTTTCATTCGACTCAGAGCATCAAAATCAATAAAAAACGACACCTTAATTAACTTTTCATGTTTACCAAGCGTATTTTACGGATTTTTATCGCGGTTTCCTCAATTGTTTGGTCACTTATAGTGGTCGTATTGACTTCATACCGGTTCATTTGATTCAGCGCCCCAAAAAATCAAGAAAATACTTTTTTCCGGCAATAACTATAATTCTTAATTTTTCCGATTGTTGAAAATATTGCTGACTTGACAAAACCGGGTTGATGACATCATACCAACCTGGTTTTCAATAGGGATCCTCGTCTCAATAAAGATGATTTTTGTCCCTAGTAGCCTATTTCAATACATTAAGAGGCCTGAACAACATTTGGGGCTCTCAGGGGCTCTGTGTAACCTCATGAAAACCTCCTTCAAGAGTGAGTTAAGGTTAAAATAAATCAATTGTTTTTGGCTTCCCACACTTCGATAGTGTTTTGAGTTGTATTGTAAACGTTCTACTATATAAGTTACTGTCATTTTGTTCTGTTTATTTGATTGCATTGATATTCGAAGGTGGTCAGGTTATTTTTCTGATGTTTTAAAATTCAACCAATAGAGCCCCTGTAATAATATATCTCTATGGGGGAAACAATCATAGCAAGAAACGTTAAACGAATTTATGCCCTGTAAATAAAAAACTTAATAATCGTGATTTAATTAAGTCTATAAACAAATGTAATAAAACATATGATAATTTAATCATGATTAGTCTTAGTCACGTGATGAAGACTAATGAAACTATTATTATATTTTTATACTAAAAATACCAATAAAAACATACTTCAATTAAATTAATATTTTTTATTAAATTATTTAGGGATTATAAAACAATTATTTATTTAAATAAAAAATGTTTATTGTTAAATAATAAATTATTAATATTAATAAATAAAAAAAATAATTTATTAATTAAATTATTTATAAATATTAATAAATAATTATTAATAGTAATTATTTATTTTTATTTATTATTTACGCCCTGGTGACTTGAAGATGTGAGCAAGACAGTGGTAGCAAGAAATAGGAGGGGGCAAAAAAAACAACAACAACGCGAAACAAGATTGGGCGGGGGCAGTTTATCCCCTTGCCCATAAACAAGTAACTCATAAATATAAAAAAAAAATATTAAAAAAATACAGTAATAAAAAGGTAATTTGTATTTTTTTCATCCAATAAGGTTTTAAAATTCTTTTAGAAAAATATGAAGAAAAGGAAATTCTAATAAAGGAAGGAAAGAAGGGAAAAATGTATGTCAGTAATAGCAGGGGGCGGAGAGAGGCGGAGTCCGTCCCAGGTAGGAGACGGCTTGCCTGGTGAAGGGTGGGAGACTAGCGACTCTAGGCGGCGATTCGATGGAACTAATAAGAATCAGACAAACTCAGAATTCTGAGAAGAAAACACCGAGCTACGTCCAAGATATTCTTTACAGTCTCCGACAGTTACGTCTTCATAAGCATGTAAGTTTATTTTAAACTTCAAACTTAATTTAATTTTTTCTAATTTTTTTTGTATCTGATATTTATATTATAATTTATAGTTCTTATGTATTACTTTTAATTGTTTATTCAACATTACTTTTAAAAGAAAAACAAATAAAATTATTTTTAACTATAGTCAGTATATGCTGACAAATAAATGTACATGTTGTACTTTTATATTATATTCAGGAATTTAATAAATACATGCGATCATACTTGGCTGCCTAGTTTTTTATTAGTATAGTTCTTTATAAGAATATCATCTCTATATTTAATTAATGTACCATATGATCTGTAGATTTAAATTTTATTTGGTAAATTATCATGCTTTTAACAAATGTAAAACTTTTTTATATAATTTGAAGTACCGCTCCAATATTTCGTCAATAACCGTCCAACAACTTTCGTCAATATTTCCAATTGTTCGTCAATAACTTCCACATTAAAAGTTGAATAGCTCTAGGATTTCCACAACTTGTTTATCTTAAGTTTCAAGATAGGAAGATATGTAAAACCTCGGTAAACAATCTAAAAAATCGGGTACGGGGTACCTCGCAACTTTTTCTCATCACATCGGATTGGCTTCGCTTATCCTCTCTCGCTCGTCCTCAGAATATACAATTCGCCAAATTTATACTACAGCATGTCTTCGGATTCGCTTCGCTCGTCCTCAGATAGTAAATAAATCCGTTTCATTCTTAGCGGTCAACCATACTTTTCTGCGTTTTATGATTTTTCGAAATTTTGCTGAGTCATTATTGTTGGTTAATGACGCCATAAGCCGCCTCCGTGGCCGAGGTCGTTAAGACGTTAGTCTTTACACTGACCTTTGACACCCACGGAGGTCTGGGGTTCGCATCCCAAGTTACGCTCTCAGTTTATAGAAGATTATTGTTTAGACAAATTATCGCCAGCTTTTGAAAACACTTTGAGCGTAATGGTTGCTACTACCACCCGAGGTGGTTCCCGCAGGGGTTATCCCTGATGAGCCGCAAGGCTCTAAAGGGGCATTATTATTATTATTATTAATGATGCCAAAATAATATTTTCCGAATAGCCATTTGATAAAAATTAAACTAATGCTAGTATTGAGATGAAACTTAATTTAAGAAATTCCAACTTGATTGGTCAAAATTTCGGTTTTTTATGATTTCTTAATGAATCAGCAAACTAGGTTATCGCAGTCTGAAAATATTTTCTTCCGGGCAGCGCAACTGGACCTAAGGTCTAATTTTTGTGGCAAGTTTCAATTCTCTAGCATAAAAACAGCTGGAGTAATGCATGACAGACAGATGAGAGACGCACACATATACAGACAGATAGACGCACACATACACAGACAGATAGACGCACACATACAGAGACAGACACACACTCAAACATACACCGACAGACAGACTGAAACGTGAATCATTTTGTACTTTTTCAAACCAAATTTTATGCAAATATGCCTTAAAAGATGAAGCAAAAACATTAGGCGTCCACTCAGTACAGGCAGTACTGAGTGGACGCCTTCATATGATTGCGCACAATCAACATTTTAGGAACTTTAAATAAGTGGTTTCCCTGTTGGTAGAGTGCAAAAATAATGTAAAAAATGTGCCGTAAAAAATGTATTCAAGCATTTTTTACGGCTGATGCAATTTTCAATAAATAAAGTTTTTATTCATCACAATCGGATGGCTACAACCAATGTTATGGCATAGGCAAAACCACAAAAATTGCTTAATTTTTGCAAAGTCTGCGACTTTCTTTCAAAAATTGTCTGTTTGTTTATTTCAAATGCTATAACTTAAGTTGTAGTTATCCAATTTTATCAATAAACACTTGACTTCATTACCAATAAACTAATTGGGAATTTTATTAGTCTTAAAATGTTCTATTCAAGGTTTGTACTAAACCATGTGGGGATTGCGACGCGGCCACAATGAGGCGTGGTAGTTGCGACGCGGTTACAATGAGGTGTGGTAGCTGCGATGCAGCCACAATGAGGTGTGGTAGCTGCGATGCGGCCACAATGATGCTCGGAATTTGCGATGCAGCCACAATGAGGTGCGGGATGCAATGCGGGCTTAGAGATATATACTAGTGGGGGCATAGCCTAGCTCAATGCATTGAGAATCCTGAAACATCATTTAGGGGCTCTCAGGGGCTCTGTGTAACCTCAATGAAACCTCTTCTAAGAGTAAGTTAAAGTTATAAGAAATCAATTTTTTCGGTTCCCTGCTCATTGTTTGTGTTTTGATTTATATTTTCAGCATTCTATAACTCACTGTAATATTGTTCAGGTAATTTGATTAATGATAGTAGAAGGTGGTCAGGTTATTTTTTCGATGTTTAAAAATTCAATTAATAGGGCCCCTCTAGTAATATATCTCTATGAATGCGGGCCCCTAGAACTGATGCCGTGTAGCAGCCATGTGGCAAAAGATCTCTTGCATTTCTAGTAACAAATCAAGTATTCAGATGTCAATCAATTGTATTTTATATCAACAATTACTACTTATTTTATATTTAAAATCATCTTCTATTTATTAAGATTATTTTTTTTATATCCTTGTTTATGTTACCTATATGTTTTATTACTTTTAATTTTATATCAACGTATTTCTTATTGTTTGTATTTGATTATTTTAAAGTAACTTGATTTATTGGCTTAGTTTATATATTAATTATTATTTACTAGCACTCAAAACTATAAAACGAAAACTGGATTCTAATTAAGATAGACAGTATTTAAAACTATTTACATTTATGTGATATAAACTAGTTTGCATTGTTTACTTGAATGGGTTTTCTCAAGCCCTTGGATCTAACTCAGTACCTTCCTCATTTATCGTACAATCTTTACATCTGATTATGCTTATTCTCTTCAATTCTTGCACAGCGGTATAATAAAACATATTTTTATTATTTATATTTACTATCCCAGTAGTATAAGTATAATAATTATATTATTATTTAAGTATAAGAATAATGAAAAAATAATAGAAAAAAAACAAAAGAAAAATAAATAATGAGAGGAGGGATTGCATCCTTAAATTATGAGTGGTAAGAAATAAAATACTACCTCATAAACGTATTAAAAAAAACTATTACGGGGTACCTTTCAACTTTTTCTCATCACATCGGATTCGCTACGCTCATCCTCCCTGTCTCTTCAGACTGGCTTCGCTCGTCCTCAGATAATAAATACATCCGTTTCATTCTCAGCGGTCACCCATTTAGGCACTGAACACGCTCGATGCTGCCTAACTTTTATCATGCAACGAAAAAATCAAAAATATACTTGTCGTATTGAAACGAAACTTAGTGTAGTTATTTATTATTACACTACAGGTTTATCTTTATTAGGGCTCAATTAGATTATTTTCTGATGTTTTTAAAAAACGTATGCAAGTCTTTTGATAAATTTAAAAAAAGCTGATAATGAGATGAAACTTGGCACGTATGTTAGTCTTATACATGACTACATGCGTGCTGAATCCCTATTCCATTGCATCATTTTTCTGCGCTTTATGATTTTTCGAAATTTTTTGCTAAGTCATTATTGCAGGTTAATGACGTCATAAAAATTATTTTCCGGATAGCACAACCACACCTATAGACTGATTTTTGTACTAGATTTCAACTCTCTATAGCATAAATACACTTGACGCTACCATGATTACAGACACACACACACTGACAGACGAATTTGCGAAAACTACTTAGGAGGCTTTGAAAACGTCTGAAACGGATAATTCCGGTGTCAACTCTCCTACATAAATAGACTGGGAGCTACGATGATAACAGACACACAGACAGACAAATTTGTGAAAACCACTTAGGAGGCCTTTAAATTAACTAAAAAGGATAATTTATCACGGTTGCTGATTTTTTGCAATTTCACTACTTAGGTACATACTTTATGTATGTACCTACGGTATAGATAAGGAAATGTAAAAACTTTCACTACAGGTTACTTTGTATCTAGTTTTAGCGATTGCACTTGGAAACATAGAGATATATTACTAGAGAGGCTCTATTGGTTGAATTTCGAAACATCGGAAAAATAACCTGACTACCTTCGACTATCAATACAATCAAATAAACAGAACAAACCACTCTTAAGCTCATAGGAGTACAGCATAGGAATTATAAATTTGGAATGTATTGATACAAAAATGTTAAAAGGCATCAGACAAATCCAAAAGTCCTCACAACACCAAAATCCATTCATTAGTAAACAGTGCTCAATTTATATAAAAATCGCGTTTATTAGCTTAGCTTCTAGATCCGTGTTTAACATAGGAATGTCGAATTTGAGACTTTATAAGGTAGAAATGCACACGAGCATAAGACAAATTCAAAAAGTCATCAAACGTCTAAATCCGTTTAGGCTGCAGGTGCGTAAACATATAAAACTATCGTTCGCTAGCTTAGTTTTTCGCTCCGCGTTTAGCATAGGAATGTCGAATTTGAGATTTTATTAAGTAGGAATGCACACGAGCATAAGACGAATCTAAAAAGTCCTCACACATCAAAATTCGTAGAGTAATTTAGCCAGTAGGTCCGTCAAACGTATAAACCTGCCGTTCGCTAGATTAGTTTTTCGCTCCGCGTTTAACGTAGGAATGTCGAATTTGAGATTTTATTGGGTAGGAATGCACAAAAAGTCCTCATACGTCAAAATCCGTTCAGTAGTTTAGGCTGTAGGTGCGTCAACAAAAAGTGCAGGAAGAATAAGAAGTCGTTAAAAATGCCATTTTCAAACCTCTTTTTCTCTACTTCTGCTAAGCCGATTTAGATGATTTTTTTAAATTTTTGATCAACAAGACACGCCTTTTAAAGATAATATAATATTATTTATATACATATAGCGGTTTACACGCTAAAGACCCTCAAAAACTATATTTTGCTGCATACAGTTTAATATACACTGGCAACTTTAATAGGTTTTTGATTTTTTTACTGACTAAGCAGGGTATTTTAACGTTTCTTCATGACTTGGCGGGGTGGAACGCTGCTGCGATCCTAAATATTGAATACTTGAACTATACTTACCTAAACAATTTAATGTTCATTGTACGTAAAAAAGAATGTACTTACCTGAACTATTTGATGTACATAGTATGTAGAAGCGAGTGTACTTACCTGAACCTGTAACTCATCACCAAAACTATAGAAGAAATAAATAGCTGCGTACATGATTTGATTTAACAAGAATCCATTTATTTATTTAATATAATATGCAGAGTTAATAATACTCATTTGATTTCTATTTACATTATTCATACGTATTTATTATTTATTAATTAATGTGTATATTTATTTATTGACCTAATTTTTATTTAATATATCATTTAATACCAAACAATAATATTACTAATTTGTAAGCTATCCTAAATAAATGTATACTTTATATTATGTTATCTTACTTGCTTTCCTTCTAAATTGCACTTACTGTTAATAATAATAGTATAAGTTTATTTTTCTTCAACTAATTTTCTTAACTTATTATTTAAACAATAGCATTTGACTTAAATTATGTAAACTTTAAGACTAGCTATAGACATAGACACGGATGCAAGACATAGCATCTAAGACACGCACATATACAAATACATACACATCAAGGAACATATATACACACTACGCACACATAGGCACACTTTCACCCACATATAGGCTCTCATGCTTACCTGATATAAAATGTACATTGCTTAACAATATGAGCGATATATTTTTTGAGTGAATTTCCAAAGAGAAATTAGCTCATGGAGGATGGGGAGAGGTACTGAATAGCGGGAGGGGTTTACTGATGGAGATATATATATATATATATATATATATATATATATATATATATATATATATATATATATATATATATATATATATATATATATATATATATATATATGTGTAAAAAAATTAATGGGGTGCACCTAAGGGCTACAAAAACATGATATTGACCAGGGGTCAAATCTCAACCGTTCTCCTTCAAGCTCAAATTTCATCATTTTTTGGGGTTGCGTATGTTGGTTTGAAAAACATGCTTTCACTTCCAAAATATAAATAATACAAATAGGTCATGGATATCGTTGGAAAGCCAAGAAAATGTCCTAAAGAAAAAGTAAATATTCATTTATAGTGTATAAATTCATACAGCTAACAGTGTCCAAAAAGAAGAATATATTAAATCAATCGATACTATAGCAAATAAATCTATCTACCAGTCTGGTAGATAGACACCAGACATATTTAATTCTATTTACGGTTTTTAATTTGGTTGTGTCGAAGAGATTTTTATTTCTTTTTTCTTATTTTGTCTTTTATATGACCCAGATATTAGTTTGACTTAATACCTGATTAGTTGTTATTTCTAACCCTTCTGCTTTTGCTGCTACCAGAAGTAAATAGTCGTCAGCAAATGCTATACCACAATATTGCCATTCAAAAAACTAATGATTTGGGACAACAACCTATTTTTTGTTTATTACGACACTTTTCTCTCTTTCCCCCCAAAAAAGAAGTCATGTGTTTTTCCGTAAAACCCATAGGACGAATACCTTACAATATCTATAAAGAAATAAATGTTATAAGACTCCAATTACTTTTACTTTCTTTTGCGTCCACATTACTTTGACTTTTCATTCGCTCTATACAATGGCTTTTACAACTTACGAACATCATTTCATTTTGTATCATACTAATGTATATTAATCTCTTTTTATTTTACTTTAATTGTTCTATTATTCCGCTTTGTGCAAATTATATTATAATAAGTATTCATTAATTGTGCGAAATTGTTAACGTATCGAGTATAATATAGTTTTATGAATGAAGTCTAAAGGATAAGATAAGAATATATAATTAGAGATCCCACTATGAGTTTTACATATTTGTAGTTTTTGTTTGCTAATTTCACCCTGACCCTCCCGCGAGGTCGCGCGAAATCCAAGAGTTTTTTTTGTTTTAATCAGACGATGATCTTTTTGTTTCATTTAAGAGACCTTCTTTGTTATTCTGATTTTTCGAAAAAAACTTTTTTCTTATATTGCGTCTATAATATTTAAAATAGTGGCCTCGTTGATTAACTTTTTGCCCTAGTATTTTTAAGTTATTTAATAGTAATAATTTTAATTATTTAAATGCTGATTATTTATATTTATTTGTGAGCATGGGCGTAGCCAGGGGGAGGCTTTTCGTGAGCTGGAGACAACGGAAACGTGGATCCAGACTTGTCTCAGATGCATTTTTGCATCAGCCGAACAGAGTTGATGCAAAAATGATATAAAACTATAGTTAAGGCAAGGAAAAGAATTTGATTTGAAAGTGTTAACTTTTCGGTTATATTATAAGTAAAATAAAAAATTTAGTTCTGTTCAATTCAATAATAGACAAACGAACAACGATACATTTATTATTTTAAAATGTATCGTTGTTAAATAATAAAACTTTATAAATAATTTGTATTTTATTTATTCTTTAAGTTAATTTGATAAAAACTAGTTTGATTTGTACTTTAAGTGCTTTGTTTTTTTAAACAAAACATAAACCTTATTTCCATTGTTTGTAATACATACATATATAAATACACACACACACAATCACACACACATATATACATACATACATACATACATATATAATATATATATATATATATAATATATATAAATATATATATATATATATATATATATATATATGTATGATGGGCCCCCCAAAGGCAACCCTGGCTACGCCCATGTTCGTGAGTTTACAAAACCTGGATCAAGAGAGTAAAATGAGTTATTATATCCCAAGATTCTAACTTAATTCCTGAGGCAGAGCCGAAGAAATTAAGGTTTATGAATACCGAGGCGCAGCCAAGGGATGCGTCTCTAGCATATTTAACTCATATGCTAGAGCTGAAGCCGTGGTATATAACGCAAATTGTTCCCGAGGCGTAGCCGAGGGATAAAAAGTTAAAGTGAGGGAAAAAAATCATTTACTCCTGTGGTACATACAAGTAGTAGTATTATGGGGGGGAGTGGTAGTAACTACCAGGCAAGTAGGCCCCGTTGTTGGGCTCTTTTTGCCAGCTCCCTAAGATAGTGTTCTACTCCTTTTAATTACAAGTGTAGGTATATTTCATCTAATCTAGACAGAAGAGCCGTGAATTTCTATGGTTCCTCTCATGCTTTATCAAGCAATCATACATATTTTCACTGACTCTTATAGTCTAGTGAAAACTAGGAACAACACGTTCCCTTGCTGTCAAACCAAACCTCCATACACTTTAAACTACAAGTCAGACACACTATAGTATCATAATGAATCTACTATGAGGGTTCTAAATTTTGCCAATACCCAGTTTCATTTAGAGTAAGAGATGTTTAACGAGTACCTGACAACGCACAGGCTCGAGACCACCGTCTTTACGTCCCTTCTGATGGACGTTGTTCGCAGAATATTTATCCCTCTCATAAACATCCCAGAGGCCCGTGCTGGGATTGAACCCCTGACTAAATAAACTCGGAAGTTTAAAGTCCATTCATTCTGTGTATTGGCCGCGTACCTTAACCACTACACCTCGGGTGACTCTTATATATATATATATATATATATATATATATATATATATATATATATATATATATATATATATTATAATATAATTATAAATAAATATAATATAATAAATAAAATATAATAATATATAATATATAATTTATAATATATAAAATATATAATATATATAAATAAAAAATAAATGTGGTTTATTTAAAAAAAATAAAATGTTATTTTACTTGATTTTATTCTGTGACAAAACAACAAAATACATATGTTTTGAGAATTTTATAGAAATTAAACTTGGAATTATAATTTTGTAGTAACTTCTTTATTTATATTGTTATCATTGGCGTTTTCATTTATATGAGCCTTATAAGTGCTTTTACTGGTGCTTATACTAGTGCTTGGTCATTTTGCTTAGTAATAACTATTTTCTCATTTGTTGAACAACTAAATATTTATCATTTGATACTACCGAGTTTTGCAAAACATGAATAGTTGACACAATATAATTGTGCGAGAGACACCTAGGAAATGTAACAAGCAGAATACAATGCTACATCTGGGAACTGTTCCATCATTCGACATTCGTCATCATTGATGGCTCGACATAATGTCATGTCCCACTCTGTTTCGTTACGTCTAACTCATCAGGGCGCCGACAGAGCCTGAACTCACTCTGACCTTCAATTAATTCCGAAGAATATAATGTGAAGTACTTACCAGAGACGAGCGGTGCTCTCTTACCGCCATCATGCATGGCAAGCACATATATCATTTGATACTACGAGTTTTGCAAAACATGAATAGTTGACACAATATAATTGTGCGAGAGACACCTAGGAAATGTAACAAGCAGAATGCAATGCTACATCTGGCAACTGTTCCATCATTCGACATTCGTCATAATTGATGGCTCGACATTATGTCATGTCCCACTCTGTTTCGTTACGTCTAACTCATCAGGGCGCCGAAATATTTGTCTTGCGACTAATACTTTATTTTGCATGAATTTTCGAGATAGCCCTCCGCAACACTTGCGGATCGCTGCAAAAAGCAATCTTCTAGGCCTCCTGGAGTGGTTTTTGCAAAGTTGTCTGTCTATATGTGTGTGTGTGTGTCTGTTATCATCGTAGCGCCCAGTGTATTTATGCTAGAGAGTTAATTTTATTTATCTGCTCACGGCAGGAAAATAAAGCATTACTGAACTATTTTTAGGCGAGAAAGTAGCATTTCCCAGATCGACTAATTAAAATTAAAATAAAACAGTTTGTAATGTAAATCTTTAATTAGAATTAAATTTTATTGATTATTTTAAAGGCAACACTTTTTGTCTCGGGTTTATTATCTCATCTTTTTTTGTCAAGTCATTTACCACTTTTATCATACGAACCCGTATTTAATACAGTTTAAAAGTTAGTTTATTCTATAGCGGTTCTATAGCGTTTTGTGATGAATTGCGTCGAAGATATAGACGAACTTTTCGAACATACCCCGTCGGATGTTTTGGAAATAGCTACAAATGCCAAAGAGAGCCTACTACCCCGGCAAATCAGGAAGTAGGTATCTTAAAGCATATGAAGTGTTCAAAGAATGGTGATCAGAGAAAAAAGTAAAGAATGTAAGTGAAAACGTTGTGTTAGCGAATTTAAAAGAACCGTCAAACATAAAATCGAGCGCTACTCTGTGGTCAACTTTCTCGATGATAAGATCTGTATTATCAGTCAAAATGTAATTATAAAACATTATACAAACGTTATAAGTTTTTCAAGAATGCTAGTTTTGATTTATTACTGTTCGAAGACAAAATATTGTGTGGAACGAGGCAGGAAAGGAAACATAACTGACTCGTATATTTGCCTTCCTCGCCTTTGCCTCGTCAGTCAAATTATATATTACCTTCCCCGGCTTCGCCTCGTCAGTCAAAATGAAAATTAGATGCCTCGGCTTCGCCTCTGCAGGTAATTTAGATAGCACACCCTCGCCTTCGGCTCGGGGGCTAACTTCGATACTAGTCAGTAATATTCCATTTTCCTGCATAGTTACACAAATAACTATTACAAAAATCAGTCTACCGCTGTAGATGTGCAATTCGGGAAATATTTTTTTATGACATCATTAACCCGCAATAATGACTCAAATTGGCCATTCTTCAAAATCAACATGATTTGCAATTTGTGTCTGTTTTGGATTCTACTTAGTATTTGAATATTTTTAAAACCTGAATTATTTTTCCTTATTTTGTGTCCGCTATTTATAATTATAACTGCTTTAACCTATAAATTAGTGTTTTTGTTAAACGAGACTTTCGCGGCAAGGAACAACTGAAAAAGAAAATACACTGCTTTTGTAAGAAGGCAAAGAACCAATATCATAAGCAGCGTTTAATACAGTGAAACGCGACTTAAATTTGAGCTAAAGAATGCATTTATTTCACCAATTAAGTTTTGACAGCAATAAAGTTAAAACAGCAATAAATGTTGTTTTAGCAGCAAAATGTTGCTAAAACAACATTTTGATTAAACATGATAAGGAAAAGGTAAATAAATTCATAATAAAAATTCATATCTTTATTAAATAACCAAAGAAATTGAAAGCAATAATAATTATTAAAATAAACTGACATTGGACACCGGGTTGAATCCCGATAATGTGTCGTGTAGACACTTATCGGGATTATTATTATTCTTTAATAATTCACTTACCGGGTTCAACCCCGATAAGTGTCTACACGACACATTATCGGGATTCAACCCACAAATTATCGGTGTCAATATCGGTGTTCAACACCGGGTTGAATCCCCGTCTACACAGAGTAAAATAAGGTGTCGAGGATTCCACCTGGTGTTCAACCCAGTGTTCAAAACATCGTGTTGACGATGTAAATAATTACCTGGTTTAATTACTCATAGATAAAAAGAGTCAAACAAGGTTAAAATCATTTTGGTTCAAAAGAAGAAATAATAAAGTTTTGAAGAAAGGAATGTGTCCATGACAGACAAACTCGTCCGCGCAGCGTCAATCTCAGAGAAACAATTCAACATGTTCGTATCTTCTGGTATTTTAAATAATTTTTTTTAAAAAAATTAATAATTTTTTAATGAGTATCAAAGGTCGTATTGCGAGGTTTAAAATAATATGTTTAAGTATATTGTGGTAAGATTTGTTCGACCTTGCTGGCTAGAGTTTAACCAAGTTAATTGTGCGTTTTATTGTCATAGTGTGTTCTAATGCAACTTAACGTCATCTGCATTTAATTGGTTTATTTTATTTAGGTATTATGAGGATGGCGGAAGAAGATGCACTTGTAAATAACTTCTTAAGTGCATTTTTTTCTAAAAGTTTAAATGAACCCCCAAGGCACAGATTACTTTTTTAAGAATATTGGTAGCACTATAACTAATAACTATACATCTCCAATTATTACAACATCTGTACCATGTTTCATTAAAATCGTTTAAGGTTTACGGCTGTTATCGTGAAACGTAAACACATAAACATACGTTTCTGACGTATGTTTATACGTACAACAGACGTTCGTTTAATTATATTAATGCTAACTAGTAATGCGGTGCATCAGGAACTCACTTCAGAATCTAATAAAACTGGTCCATCATATTGGCTCTCATTTTAAAATTCTTTTTTTTAAGCTCTCTTCGAGAGTTTTCAAATGGTCCGCCATTTTAAAAATATTGTTCGGACTACAACCAAAAACTATACAGTATTGAAAACAAATTATTACTTCATGTTAACTAAGTTTCATTAAAATCGGCTAATGTTGACGGCAGTCATAGGCACAAACATACACTCCGTCTCGAACTCACTTGACATTTTACAGAATGAAGCCGCTGCCACGCAATGGCCGCCGGAATATTAACTTTTTGGCGGAAATCCTAGCGCTAGAGAAAAACACGCAGCAAAATCAAGCATATTGTCAACATGCTTTTTACCGCCATAGATATATTATTACTAGAGAGACCTTATAGGTTAAATTTTTGAAACATCGAAAATGTAACTTGACCACCTTCCTTTGTAAATATAATCAAATAATCAGTTCCAAATTTCGTTATCTAATATAGAAGAACGTTAAAAATGCAAATTAAAACACAAATAATGTGCGGAAAGATGAAATCAATTGATTGATTATAACCTTAACTCACTCTTGAAAGAGGTTTTAACGAGGTTACACAGGGCCCCAAAAAGAAGTATCAGGCCTCTCAATGTATTGAGATAAGCTATGCCCTCTCTAGTAATATATCTCTATGCTTACCGCTGTATACTTATCATTAACCTTATCAGTCACTGATAAGTTCATGATAAGTTATCAGATTGTTGTATTTTTATTTTATTGTATTGATGTTCTTTTGTATTAATGTTTTTTTATTTATTTATTTATTTATATTTTAGGGCGTGAGCCAAGATACAAAAATTTACAAAATTAAGATAAAAAAAATAAGTTAAAGTATATATTGTATTGTATTATATTTTATTACTCACTTTAACCACTATTTTAGCCAATATAAATAACTTTGATCTCCAGAAGGGTAATAATCAAAACATTTCGGGGCTTGTTTTTATGTAATAATGACCGTCATTATAACCCGGCGGGAAATAATAATTTATTATTTCCCGCCGGGTTATAATCCAGCTTAGCCAACTTAATTATTGAGTAGTTAAAATTACAGATTCAAAAATCTACGTGAAGAATTTTGAGTAAACAAAGTTATGTTGGCAGCACTGATTCATTAAATCCCAGCTATCTGTAAACAAATAATTGCTTTATCAAATCTGTTTTAACGATTAATACCTACTTTTTTACCAAGTTTTTCTTATCTTTCAAGTAATATTCCTGTTATATTTATCATAAAAGGATTTAGTGGGGTTGTTTACGATGGAAAGTGATAATGAAATGATAGTAAACGACATAAATGAATTGTTTCCCGATAATCCTCAACCGTCTTGTATAGATGACGAAGCAAATACTGTTTATCTTATTAATAGAGCATTTAGGTATATAATAATATTACATGAGCAGTGCTGATATAATAATATTACATGAGCAGTGCTGATATAATAATTTTACATGAGCAGTATATAATAATATTACATGAGCAGTGCTGATATATAATATTACATGTGCATATTACTGAGCAGTGCTGATATAATAATATTACATGAGCAGTGCTGATATAATAATATTACATGAAAAGATTATCTTATAGTTTAATTCAAACATAAATTATTTATAATTCAATGTTTAACGCAGTTGGGATTTGTATAGTTTAGTGGCGACGATATTTGTATAGTGTTGTGGCGTCGAATGCTCAATTAATATGAAGACATCCTGATGTATAATGGTATCGTGACTTGATTACGCGGAACTTACTAAGTTGTATAAATAAGTTTTAGGTCATAGATAAACTTATTAAGTCATAGATAAAGTAGTCAATAATAATTTGTTCATAGCTATACATGTTCCAAATATAAACCTTTACAATATTATAAATAACGGATACGGAGTATCTCGCAACTATTTCTCATTACATCGGATTCGCTACGCTAATCCTCCCAACTTCGGACTCGCTTCACTTGTCTTCACAATATAACAATGCACTAAATTTACAGATGGTACAGATTATTACAAATAGTAAATACAGCCGGTCACCCACCCAGGTACTGACCACGCTTGATTTTTTAACCAACAAAAATCATGGACATACTTGTCGTATTGAAGCGTTACGTAGTGTACGTATTTATTACATAAAGGTCCATACATGTACTGAATTTTAACTTTAATTTAATTAGAATTAGAATTTTAATTAGATTTATTCACAATTTTTTAAAAAAACGTATTTTTATAATACGTATAAAAAATACGTTGTTTTATAAAAAATTGTACTAATGCTGATAATGAAATAAATCTTGGCAAATGTTTGACTTATGTATGACTACATGCGTGCCAAATCTTAATCTGATCACAACATTATTCCACGTTTTATGAATTTCCAAATTTTTGCTGTGTCATTATTGTGGGATAATGACGTCACAAAAAAATTCTGGATAGCTCAACTACACCAAAAGTTGATGTTTGTACCAAGTTTTATCTCTGTGGCAGAAATACGCTATAGACACACACACACACCATCACACACATACAAACAAGAGGAGAAAGAAATTTCGGTAAATACTGAATTTCCCTCTTTTTAAAAACTAAAAGTATATTATTACGTAGTTTTCGACAACTGAATCCAAATATACCAATCATTTGATCCCCACATGTACAGTTGTCGAGAAAAGTGTAATCAAACATTATTCTACGTATTTCACGCACGAATGTTTGACTAAAATGTCACTATCTTATTTTCGATAGAACTAACCTTTTGAGATGCTGTTTTTTGCGTATTCTATTACGCAAAAAACAGAACTTTTTTATAAGTTTTACCCTCTGAATACAACGTACCCTCTGAATAAGACACACTTAATCTTGAAACTAAATTATATTTTGAGTGAATTAATTACTTTTCTAACTCGGACTGTCTAATATTTTGGAGGTTAGTAGTATGTTTAGATGTTTGGAGTCTGTTGAGCTAAAGTTTCAAATACTCTAGTATACATTAATCTACTCGTATGAAGCTTGTGAAAGCTAATCTTTGTTTAATATCAAGCCAATAGTAGTAAAGTTACCAACAAAACAATACTAATTATATTAAATTATGATACTAAGTTAAGTATTAAGTTATACCTGAAGGATCTTACTAAATTTGTTTATATTTATCTGAATAAGATTCAATTCTTTTTACTTTTGTCACAAGATTAGGATTTAGTTTCCAATGTATTTGATTATTCGTGTATTATTTATAATTGTTTTATGTTACTCAGACTAGTTATATCGTTTATAAAACTCTCAACACTGCCAAAGTTCAATTTATATTTAATTAAAATCGGTTAGGTAAAGTTAACGGTACTTTACGTTAACGTAAAAGTTAACGGTAAGTTAAAGCTTGAGCAGGCCGTAATCATTAAAAAAATTGTTTTGTTTGATCAATAATGTTAAGTCACATCAGGCGAGGTTAGTACGTGGCTGGGTGACCACCAGGAATAAAACGATGTTTGTACTTTTCCTGAAAAAGTATTGAGTTCACCTTAAAAAAACTGACGCCGAGATTCCATCCTAAATATCGTTTCAGGGGATTAAATTTGTTTGATGGCGTTTTTAGTGGTTTTTATCTTAATGTTTGCCTGTGTTTGTTTGTTTTCGTCACGCATAACTAACACTGGGTTAATGCAAAAGAGTTAAAGCTTGACACAAAATTCAGACTTTAAATCTAGTTTGCTCTTTAAAAATTTTAAAAATCTTTTAAAATCAGAAAATTGGCCGATCGAATTAAAATATAACACGAATACATAGGAGACAGAAGTAGTTGCATGTTAAGCCTCGGGGATTATTCTTAGAATCATGGCATTCTCAGGACAAGCGTAGCAAGACCAAAGTTATACCACTTTAAGCTATGGATATTTTTGAAATTCTGAGGGCGAGCGAGGCGAGTCCGAAGTTGTAAAGAAAAGTACCGAGGTACATTGTACCCGTTTTTTCTGGGTGAAAACAAGCGAAGCGAGTTGAAAGACGTAGTGTAAATGAGATGATTCACATATTCTGAAGATGACCGTAGCTATATGGTGAGGAAAAGTTTCTAAGGTACCTCGTACCAGAGTTTTTGTATTTGTTGAAACACGACCGTTCTGTTTGTTGTGTTAAAGGTTATGGCTATTAGTTATGGCCTTGGTGACCAGAGCCACTGGAGAGTATAGTGAATGCGCTCTGCTATTATCTACAACAGCCAGGCATAGGTAGGTCATCTTCAAGTTGATTTTTTTAATAGATCATGATTTGTTTTATATGTAATATGTCACGAGGCTGAGGCTTCATTGCTTCATACCACAGTAATCGTCTTAGAAGATATTGTAACATATATCTCATGTTCTGTAGGGTTTTGCGTCTAATCATTAGAAGAGCTCCGACTTTCTAGTTTCTTATAGCATTAAATAGAAAAAAACACGTCTCACAAAATAAGAACTTGATCCGAGTGGTGTGATCTCTTATGCTTAAATATATATATATTATATATATATATATATATATATATATATATATATATAATATATATATATATATATAATATATATAATATATAATATTATTATTTATTTATAATGAGGAACTAAAACAATTGACCAAAACGTCCCCAGCTCGAGACACTAATGATATATCCATGGCAGTCTTTGGTACAGCCGTTCAGGAAATGACTAGAGTTCTAAAACAAAGGTACTGAATCTTTTTTGTTTAATAAAGAGAATCTAATACAGTCACATAAGAATCACTAACGTACCGTCCCTCTTGAACGGTTCGAACTCTCGAACCCTCTCGAACGGACGGTTCATGTGAGGACAGGCCCGTAGCCACAAAAATTTTGGGGGGGGGACCAATCCTTGAGGGGCGCGATATTTTACACATCCACAAGGGACTTCCACAGAAAACTACATCGTCAAAGAGGGCGAAGTTTTTTATAGGGACTTATACTGATTTTGTACAAAGACAATTGAATCTCGTGTTTCAGAGGTCGATCCCTATGTATCAGATACCAGGATGTCGAAGAAGCATTTCATAAAGCCAGGCATCTAGTTGGTTTAACGTCACCTGCTCGAGACACTAATGATATATCTATGGCAGTTCTTGGTACAGCCATTCAGGAAACGACTAGACTTCTAAAACAAAGGTACAATTTTTTTATTCTTTTTCCAATATCTGTCATAATTTCAACCTTTCTAATGTTTCTCATATTTCTACCTCCTAATATTCTCATATACTATATCTATAATCATCCAATATTCTTTCTTTCTAATATCTATAATCATTTTCTGCCTCCTAATGTTCGTCATACATTCTTTCTTCTAATATCTGTAATCATTTTCTGCCCTTATGTTCGTCATACATTCTTTCTTTCTAATATCTATAATCATTTTCTGCCTTCCTAATGTTCGTCATATATTCTTTCTTTCTAATATCTATAATCATTTTCTGCCTTCCTAATGTTCGTCATATATTCTTTCTTTCTAATATCTATAATCATTTTCTACTTCTACCTTCCTAATGTCCGACATCATTTCCTTCTTTCTAATATTAATAATCATTTCTACATTACTAATGTCCTTAATTTAATGTTCCTAATACGTCCAACGTCATTTCCATTTTCCTAATGTCGTCATAATTTTCTTCTTCCTAATGTCTACCAACGTTTCCAACTTCCTAACTTCTGTCATCAGTTCCACCTTTCCCTTGTCCTATCATTTAAATGCCTCGTATACTTTCTATCCTTCTAACCCATACATTTCTAATTTATTCTACTAGACTGTCTTAAATACAAGACAGAGCGATCAAAATTATACCAAGAAGTCATAATCCAAGATATCCAAGAGACTGAAAAAATCAAGACTACTCTTTTCAAAATTAAAAAATATAATAAATACACTTCAATTCGTAAATAAAATTAACTATTCTCCTTAGCCTCAAAAACATCAAGAAGCCAAGCCCTTAAAACTAAACCCCCAAACGTAAAAAAATATAATATTAATATAACCTTTACACCCAGGACCCGCGTGTCCGATCAACCTAATTGAGGGGTTTTCCCTAAATTTTACGAGCAAATGCCAGGTTGATTCATCAAAAGTCAGTCCACAGACTGCTTAGGAACCCTCTTTGACACTCCTGCAAATCCCTTTACAATATAAACCTGTTCAAAACACTATTAAAAATATCATCTATTGCAAATCCTGCAAAGAAATTAAATTAAAATACCCAAACCAAAAAATTGTAAATTATCCTTAACCCAAACTATCCCCCTCACACCCCAAAAAATAACCAAATTTCATACCAAAATAAATAAATAAAATAAAAATAAAGAGGCCATATCAATAAATAAAATATGGCTCCGGTTTACACAAAATAAATATTGTATACTTATGTCAATAAAGAACTTGTTAAAAAAAAACCCTAATAATCTAGAATTGCGTATTCACAGCGCTGAATTTTTATTTGCCATTGGTGGATTAAAGAATCTGTTTCATAATAACCTCCTAAGGTATAAGATGTGGACTTTGCAAGTAATTGTCAGTAAAATGCATTACTTGATCAAATTATATTTGCCCCTACATGGCATAACCTATACAGGTATAAATATGATACAAACATTTATCTTTTAATGGTTCTATGTGTTATACATTTTTTTTTTAAAGAAATTACCAACTTTTGAAATTATGACTAAAATAATTAAAATTTTTATTTTAATTCTTTGAAGAGATTTTATACAACTCCTACAGAGGGCCTTGCGACATATTGATGTTAAGACAGACTATATTAATCTCTACAGTGGGATGGTTCCATTTTATTAGTAGGTTTATTTTTTTTCTTAACTTTTATATTTTTACTTTATATGGCCTAATTTCTTTTTGGGAGCCCCTAACCGCTGGGGCCCCTCGCAATGCGGGTCCATAGTTACGCCATTGTATTCAGTAAGAGTCAACTTATACTTATATTTATATAAAGTGGATCGAATGTGGAATCTTGGTAAAATAAATTAAATATCTTCATCGATAGTAGTTTCTAAATTATCGAATAAATTTCTGAAATATTTTATTAAATTTATTTTCTCATTGATATATTTCACAAATAAATATATGTGTATATTTACATACACATATCACATACATACGCACACACACTATATTATATAAATATATATATATATATATATATATATATATATATATATTATATATATATATAATATATATATATATATATATATTATACGACAATAAGAATTAATAATGTACATATAAAAATAATAATTTAATCATATATTTTAACAACATAATAATATTTAATAATTATTTACAATTGTATTTTCTTTATTATAATAATAACGTAAAAAATCACTAATAATATTTCTCATACAAACCTACCAACTAAAAAGTAATTGTAAAAATACTAACCCCCTAAACCCCATTATTTAGTGTAACTAACCACATAGTTTTAAAAAGTGCATATGTATATTTTATAATATTAATTCAATTTAATAATACTAAACATAATAAAAATCAGAAATATTCATATAAAGGAAGAAAATGAAGTGCGTGTGTTTGCGTAGAGCTCCCTCTTACGGCGCAGGTCTTTTTTAGGACCTCAAGCAAGAGGTACTTTTAACAGTACATTATTGTAATGTAAATAAATGTATATTTATAAAATAAAGAATATTTATAAAAAAAAACTGGCAAACCCCTGGGTCAAATCCAGGGGTTTGTCTCCCGATTAAGAATTACTGACCTAGGTGACGTATGTATCAGCAACATCAGCTTCTTTGATTTGACTGGTAGGTAATCAAAAAAGAAGCAATGAATGTCTATGTTGTAGGAAATTGCTATTAGACTTTTAATATACCTCTAGAAAGAAATTTAAGTATGAAGATATTTTAATCTTATCTTGATTGTGTATTTTTCATAGGTTTTATTTTTATATCCCTTCTGCACGAGATAAAATGTGTTTATGGTGCGGTTAAGGGATTTAATATAATGTATTACAGAGTTTATAAAGTTTATCGTAGCGAAGTTCCTGAGATATTTTTTATCTTGCCTTAGGGCGTCCAAGTTTTTTTTTCGGACTCAAACGGTTTGGAAGGTGTATGTGGTCAACCACAGTTATATTTATGAAGGTAAGAGACGTGTAGAAAGAAAAAACCGCTTTAGGGTAAATTCTTAACTACCCTAACGTTAGCACATCGTTAGATTTATACCTCGTGTTGGGATCTCTACTTACTACTGCGGTTGAAAAGGTTTGAATCGGTTTCTAAAACAGTAACTAGGGAGTTTGATATGGTCCTGCTGAGTTTGCTTATCATGATAACTACTTGGGCTGGAAAATGTCCAAATCTCTTACTTAGCTAGGGGAAATGCCCCTCATGGTCCTTTCTGCCCCTATTTACCGCCCTTTACAAGATCAGTTACAAGTTAAACAACTTTACCCTCATTCAAAAAGAAAACGTCACGAGAAATTCTGCTTCTGGAATGAATTTGATAAACGTAACGATTTGGTTTAAAGATAAGAGTAACTCGTCTGCCTGTTATATCTTTACACCCCTGAACCAGACACGTTAAATTTTCTTATCCTGACTGACTTATTTTCTTCTGCCAAATGTTTCTGACAAAATACCTCGGAATTTTTTTTCACCATATCGAATTCGCTACGTTCACCCTGTTTGAACTTGTCGGATTTTCCAGTCCGTTTAACACTAAGTGTCTTGCATTTTTGAAGAAAATCAGCCTGTTTATCCAATAGGTTGTACAAAACTATTCTTGCACTTGCTTAATCAAAACTGGACAACATTGTGGGCTTATCTTTAAAATGTTTTAGCGCATTACCTTAGAATCCTTCAGGAAAATTTTGAAAATAAAATGTGATTTTCTGTTTATTGTAATTGCAATTTTGGCAATAAAGGATGTTTTGAATTTGAATTTGAAACCTGACAAACAAATAGATTGTGTTAGTCGTACAGGAAAATCCGACTGAAAATTATGAAAATTGACCTTCTAGGAGTGTTTTTGTTGGAAATACCCTGTAGAACCATCCCTTTTTTATTGGCGTTTTTATTCTGTACACCACTCCATGCATCTAGATTATAGCGTAGTATAAGATGCTCATACACGTGGAAAACCAAAAGCTCTAACGTATCCAGAATCCAGTAACCTTTTCTATTCCATTTTCTTTTTTTAGAGATCCGCATTTAATAAAGAAACAGCCAACAAGCTAAATTAACTCTTTTTGATAATAAAAAATGTTTATGCAACCTGAAATAATGTAGTGCAAACATTGAATGAAAATATATTCAGCGCTCGGAAATATTTTTAATTATAAAGCATTTGTTTTCTGGTATGGAAAATAAAATCATTTTATCACTTCTTTCCATTCCTTTTTCTGGATTTTCTTTTCCCTCGGCCCTTTAGAAATTGAAAAATGGTTTCTTACTTAGAGTGAGGGGTACTTTGACCATGTGTGACACGATCCAATAAAAAAATGAAGTCGAAAAAAAAAGTAGAAAATAAAAGATAAATGTTCCAGAGAAAAGGTCACCGGCTCCTGGAACATTTAAATGATTCTTCACCCTCCTTATAATTCTTTTCTTGATTAGTATAATTTGAACAATGGTTTTGATAATTATTCTCCTAATCATATAGTTTGAACAAACAACTGGGTACTATCTTCTTCGTCTTTTTTTCTCCAGACTGTACTACTATAATTAAAACAACTGTTCACCCTCTTCTTCGTATATTGTTCAGATTATTATGGTTTGAAATATTGAGTCCCCTCTTTTTCGTTATCCTTTTCCTGGCTTTACCATAGTTTAAACAACTGGGTACCCTACTTCATTCAATTTTTCTACAGATTACCATAGTTTAAACAACTGGGTACCTATTCCACATAATTTTTCTCCAGATTACCATAGTTTAAACAACTGGGTACCCTATTCCACATCATTTTTCTCCAGATTACATAGTTTAAACAACTGGGTACCCTATTCATATAATTTTTCTGATTACCATAGTTTAACAACTGGGTACCCTATTCACATCATTTTTCTCAGATTACCATAGTTTAAAGTACCCTATTCCATATAATTTTCCCATAGTTTAAACAACTGGGTCCAGATTACCATAAACAACTGGGTACCCTATTCCACATCATTTTCTCCAGATTACCATAGTTTAAACACTGGGTACCTTTCCACATATTTTTCTCCAGATTACCATAGTTTAAACAAGGTGGTTTAAAAACGGTACCCTATTCCACGTAATTTTTCTCCAGATTACCATAGTTTAAACAACAGGGTACCCTATACCACGTAATTTTTTGTCCAGATTAACATAGTTTAAACAACTGGGTACCCTATTCCACGTCATTTTTCTCTAGATTACTATAGTTTAAACAAAAACCCTCTTCTCCTTCAATCTTTACCTGATTATTATAGTGGGTAGATAACAACTGGGTACTCTATCTCTCTCCCTTCAATATAGTCCTGATTATTATGATTTGAACAAATGGCTTTCCTCTTCCTCATCAATCTTTACCAGATTATTATGATGGGAACGACTATGTACCCTCTTCCTTCAGATTACTATAGTTTGAATAACCCTCTTTCTCGTACTTTTCTTTTAGATCACTATGGTTTGAACAACTGGGTAGCCTTTATTTTCATCATAGACCAGGTTTTACTACTTTGACAATAACATTTAGTTAACTTTTTGTTCTCAGATTTTGGTTATCGGACGAAGAAGTGGAAGAAGAGTTAACAAGAATCGACACGTTAAAAACTGACATAGCAAGATTTTGTCCCCCTCATTTGCTTTCAGTACCCTGTGTGTCTGAAACTTACAGAAGAATAGATGGTACTTGTAATAATTTAAAACATTCGTCCAGAGGTGTTGCAAGAACACCTTTTGCTCGTTTGCTTCCTTCGGTTTATGGCGATGGTAAGTTAATTATGCTTTTTGTTTAGAGATGTATACAAGATATAGTTTTGGAAAATTTAATTTTTAGAGACCATACTTGGGGGGGGGGGGGTACCAGTGGGTTAGTGCTTAGCACGTAGGGCTGCCACCTAGACACTCCGGGTTCGATCCCGCCAGGGGCCTCTAGGATTTTCATAGAAGAAATGAAAATCCTTTCTCTAACCGTCTTTCGAAAGGGACGTAAAGTACGTGGTTCCGCGCCTGTGCGATGTCAGGTATTCGTAAAAGATTCCAATCCCTAAATGAACCTGGGTTTAGGCAAAACCTTGGACCCTGAATAGTAGTTTATATAAAAATATTAATATGATTCTGCCTTATGCTTTCGAGGCAGGAAAACTTAGTCTGACTGTAGGGCACGTGTTGTTTCTAGCTGTCTGTTATGAAAGCTATAGAAACTTATAGTGAAGTCACGGCTCTTCTGTGGATTAGACGCAAAATGCCTGCATTATAGCACTCATAAGGTAGAACACTATCTTCAATATAAGGAAGTTAGCAAAAAGGCCCAACAAGGTGGCCTACTTGCTAGGTGATCTATCACCTCCGTACTTATTATCACTAGAGATCATACTTGTTTATTACGCAGACCAAAGAGTCAAAAGTAACGGTGGTGAATTACCGAAAAAAATACGGCCGGAGAACAACATATTTCAAGTAGTTGTCGAATATTTTTTTGGCTGTGATTTTGAAGCCAGGGTACCTAGATTCAAATCTCGATAAGGACGAATAATTTATATCGTTTTATTTACAGTATTTCTTATTACGGCGCAGCAGTCCGCGTGCCAGGCGAATTTCCTTTGGAATGCGTGTTTCCATGTTTTCTTGCTTAAGAAAATTACGGTTTATATTTTATAACCTAAGTAGTGCTTGTCAAGCCCTACTCGTAATTGATTTTGACGAGCAGTGCTTGATAAGTGAGTAACTGGTCAAGTTTTAAAGCATAAACCGAAACCTTAAGCAAGAAATGTAGTGTTAAACACGCATTTTAAAGGAAATTCGCCCGACATGCTAGATTGAGCTCACTAAGGCCTGATTCAAATTATTGGATTTTACAATAATTATGATACTTAAATTTTTCAAGTTTTTTTAAAATATATAAGAATTAGCATAAAGAAGCATTATGCTTGGCAGTTTCTTTTCTCAAGAATGTTATTTTCGCTCTTATATTGGAAAATATCATTGGAAGACAACAATCGACATTTTAATTAACCCTTTTCTTGAATCTGTTAGAAATGTAAAAAGAGAGAAAACTTTGTTTACGTATAGTTTTGACTGTTTATTTGTGGGTTTGTGTAAAAGGAGCGAGCAGAGTTGTTTACCAGAGCTAACTCCTGACACAATAACCTCTCCAACATACCAGCGGCTTGCTACCAGACGAAAGGGAGAGACAAATAAAAACTTACGAGTATAACCATCAAAACAACAACCTGAATCAACATTCGTATAAATCTATTCTTTAACACCGACAAACAAACTTTAAATTAATTTGGTTAAGGCAGATTTGAAACTAGTTGCTTCCTATTCCTATTATTTAGCCTAATCCTATATGTTATGTGTAATCCTATTATTTAGCCTAATATATGTTATGTGTAATCCTATTATTTGCCTAATCCTATATGTTAATCCTATTATTTAGCCTAATCCTATATGTATGTGTATCCTATTATTTAGCCTAATCCTATATGTTATGTGTAATCCTATTTTAATCCTTAGCCTATATTTAATCCTATATGTTATGTGTAATCCTATTATTTAGCCTAATCCTATATGTTATGTGTAATCCTATTATTTAGCCTAATTCTATATGTTATGTGTAATCCTATTATTTAGCTAATCCTATATGTTAGTGTAATCCTATTATTTAGCCTAATCCTATATGTTATGTGTAATCTATTATTTAGCCTAATCCTATATGTTATGTGTATCCTATTATTTACCTAATCCTATATTATGTGTAATCCTATTATTTAGCCTAATCCTATATGTTATGTGTAATCCTATTATTTAGCCTAATCCTATATGTTATGTGTAATCCTATTATTTAGCCTAACCTATATGTTATGTGTAATCCTATTATTTAGCCTAATCCTATATGTTATGTGTAATCCTATTATTTAGCCTAATCCTATATGTTATGTGTAATCCTATTATTTAGCCTAATCCTATATGTTATGTGTAATCCTATTATTTAGCTATCCCTATTATTTAGCCTATATGTTATGTGTAATCCTATTATTTAGCCTAATCCTATATGTTATGTGTAATCCTATTATTTAGCCTAATCCTATATGTTATGTGTAATCCTATTATTTAGCCTAATGCTATATGTTATGTGTAATCCTATTATTTAGCCTAATCCTATTATTTAGCCTAATCCTATATGTTATGTGTAATCCTATTATTTAGCCTAATGCTATATGTTATGTGTAATCCTATTATTAGCCTATATGTTAGCCCCCTATATGTTATGTGTAGCCTAATCCTATATGTTATGTGTGCCCCTAATCCTAATATTTAGTTATGTGTAATCCTATTATTTAGCCTAATATATGTTATGTGTAATCCTATTATTAGCTAATGCTACGTAGTATGTATGTTATGTATGTAGTGCCTCTGCAATTCAATATGTCTGTAAATCCTTTGGATTGGAACATGTTGTACCAACCTTTACAGATAAAATGAAGGTCCGCGAAATTATGCTCTTTAGGATTAAGAATCAAAGTGAACTTGATTATGCTACCAAAATGTTATTCTACTTTTAATATAATAAGCTTTGTATGCAACAAAGCGAGCAAGTAAACTTTTCATTCTTTTTTTTAAAGTACACCTTAAAAATCTTGGCTGTGACTCGGCAGTCAAATTATAAACTACCTTTTCCGGCTTCGCCTCAGTAGGTAATTTTTGTAGCCTACCCTCTCTTTCATCTTGGGGGCAAAATTTGAAATTAGTCAGTAATAATCCATTTTTTTGCGTACGTAAAAAAATATTGTTAGCTTTCAAACAGTTTTACAATAGTAAAACATTTACTTTCGTGAACAAATTGTTTGTTATTTTAAGATAAAACATTTAGAAAGAACATAAACCAAGACAGTTATAAAGTAATAAATGTGAGTAATAAGATTAAATATTCTCAAGTACGGGATCTGAACACGTGATGTGAATAAGCTCTACAGAGCTAGCGGCTCCTAAAACAAAAGTAACAATCCGTTTGTATAAAAAGAGCGATAAAAAAACTTCAAGTCGTTTATTTTCCTGCCATTGATCTTCCATCGCCGGGGGTGGAAAAAAGGTATCGGAGGATTTTCATACAAAAATTTTCCAGGTTGTAGATTAATGGAGTTTTTGGTTCGGATTGGCAGCGACGCGGAAAAGCTCAACCACCCATTTTCTTTGTTTGTTTTCCAACCTTCGCTGTTAAAATGTACTTAAACTTTATAAGGCATATGACAGGGGGAGTATACGGAAGGTTATTCCTATGAGAATTGTTAGAGTTAAAAAGCTCTCCAGAGAATCAAATACCGTGTTTTGTAAGACATAGTTTCTTCGGATGAATCTTTTCTAACATTAAAGAGTTTTAAAATTTCTATAACATAGTCAGTTGAAAGTGGTGGTTTAAAACCATGTAAAGTGGTTCGCCTCACTCCAAAAATGGAACCTGTTAAAGTGGTTTATGCCCCACACCACAAATTGAACCTGGTAAAGTGGTTTATGCCCCACACCACAGATTGTTATAGCAGAAAGCTAATAATTGTCAGAGTAGAGCAAATATAATTGTCGCTTTTACTTCTTAACACCCCCCTAAGTGGAATAATGGATGTGGTAAAGTTATCCAATAAAGGAGCTCCTCATCCCCCCCCCTAACTAAATACTTCTCGCAACTCGCGAAAATTTCATCCTCCCTTTAAATCTGGGAAAACCTTAAAGAAGAAATTCCTCTTTGACATCAATAATTAATCGAGCTAATATTCCTTAAGTTTTCCGGGGTTTTTAGATTCGCAAGTATTCCTCGTATCAAAAGTCCCTTCTCGTGACTCGAAACAATATCCGGTGAATTTTTTATCAGTTTAATTCAATGAACATTCTTGCTGTAAAAGCTTCAACCCAACAAACTTCATCTTTCTCCGACCTTCCAAACAAAAGCTAGTAATTACGCGCGACCTCAGCTCCCTCTTTTTGTTGAATTAATAAAAAAATCTCAACCCATTATTTTCCCTGACTCAAATGATTTCAATTTTTTGTTTTATTCTTTGTTTTTCCCCAAACCAATTTTTTCTTAGCTAAGTCAAATAAAAAATCGTTTCAAAAATAAATTAGATATCGGGTGCGGGGTGCCTCTGAACTTTTCATCGCTCGCTTGGTTGCTCTTAGGTCCGCTCTCAAGATGTCTCTTGTGCACTGGTTGTTATAATAGCGCAAAACGTCGTGAGATGATTGTATAAGCTAAACCAAAAGTTGCTAATTATGCTTGTAAGTATACGAGGTCATGGTGATTTCACTTTGTGACTTGGCCATTACACAGCACACACAGAAGTGCATAGTGCGCTTATTAAATAGGCTAAATATATATTTATAATGTAAGTCTACTGTCTACACTATATACTAGACCTTTAGTACCAAACTATCTCAAGCTGCGTAATGGCCAAGTCACAAAGTCAAACCGCCATGATCTTGTATATTTAGGATAATTCAGAACTTTTGACTGGGCTTATCCGATGATCTCACAACTTTTTACGCTAGATTCCTTTTTTTCACGTATGTGTTTTTGTTGACTTAAAACTTGTGATTTAAAAAAATATGTGCCAAGAAATATTATTAAATTATTATTTAGTTTCCGTATATTACATCATTAATTTATTACCAAATATCATCTTTTACTTTAATTAAACATAGTTAGGTAAATTGCGTAAAAAAATATGTTATGTTAGGTAGCACAAGTTGTCAAAATTGTTCTTTATACGTGAAATTAAGGTTAGGATTTCCTTTCAACTTTGGTAGAACATATTAGGCAGAAGGAACTGAAAATGTTAGGTTTCGATAAGTTTGTATTGATTTTTACATCACTATATACCAAATTTCAAGTGTCTACGTTTGCTGGAAGATCCTTCGAATTTTGATAAGCGAGTGAGTGATTTTGTGAGTGAGTGTCAAAACTGCCTAACTTTGAGCCTCCATGTATCATTACCATTGAATGGCAGAGAGATGAAATTGGTCAACTCAACAAGATTTTTTAGTTGCTATTAAATGATATTTTTTCATCTCCTTAATTAAAAGATACGAGGGTGTGAAAATAGATTTGAAATGCTTCCAGTAAAGGATGATAGGACAGTGACCGCTAGACTTGACAGAGGCACTACCTTGTCCCCAGATATATTACTGTGTGGATAATCTCTTCGATATCTGTTGGGTGCAGTAGTGCTATAGGATGGAGAGGTAGTCAGAAGGGGCATTCTCAACCTCTAAGAGAGCCGAATGAAGCCGTGGTGAACCATACTGGGCATAAAGCGAGGTGGTATATAAATGGCAAAATGCCATGTAATTAAACATTATAATAATGAAGTAACAAAATATACAAAAAAATGACCAATACAAAAGAAACTTCTTCTGAATGAGTCGAAGGCCCGTAAACTGACCTGGAGTCGAAGGGCCGTGAAGTGGCCTGGAGTCGAAAATCCTTATTTAAAAGAGAGAGGTAGGATTCACGACAACTAAATATTTATTGTGAGAGAGACCGGATACTCTTGCTGGCGCCTTTGCTTAGAAATTTCAATTTCATGCATCCGTGTGTACCTGATCCGAATCATGTGTATCCTCTAACGAGTGCTATTAATAACGAGCCAGTCACATTAATTACTATAGTATTTAATAAAAGATTATAATTTATGAAAACTAAGAAAAAAATGATCTAGGAAGTGCAGTTTGAAAAGCTTCGTTTATAAAATAATCAGCTCCGTTAGTATTGCTTCATTTGTACCGGTACATGCCTGATACACACCTTATGAGAACAAATGAACTAATTGTCTATTGTCTTCTTCTGTATTTAAACGCATTGCAATTATTATTCAAAATGATATATCCTAGTAGAAAGATAACCTTTAAGAGTATTAAAGGATTTTATAAATTATTATTTAATTACTTCATCATTATAAATTAATAAGATTTAACCTAACAAGATTTAACTATAAACCTTTTCTGGTCTTTTGACTTGTTGAAAACTTGAGTATTCCGCAAACAGAAGCGGTTATACAAAGATTGTTTAACCCAAAGACAAAGAGTCTAAACAATAGAGAGAGCATCCCAGTGTCCTGCTCATAGAGACATTATTACTAGAGAGGACATAGAAGTATGTAACTAGAGAGGACATAGATATGTACAGGGTGTAAGGCGAAATGTGAAAAATAAAATCGGATACGGGGTACCTCGGAATTTTTCGGTTTCGCTACGCTCATCCTCCTTACTTCGGACTTGCTTCGCTCATTGCGCAAGAGTTAGTTATATACACTTGTACCGAGTACTTATATACACTTGTTACCAAATTTCAACGTAATTGAATTATTTTCCTATTCAACAAATTGAACTGATGAGTCATTATTGTGGGGTGATGACATCATTAAAAAAACGTTTTTTTCTAATAGCACAACAACACCTGTAGACCTGTAGAGATTTTTGTACAAAGTTTCAACTCTAATAAATAAATTGGTAGATACGATAAGTCACACATCACACATTCACATACACAGACAGACAACTTTGAGAATACTAATGAGGAAATCTTAAAAATTCCTCAACGGGTAATTCCGTCATGATCCCGG
The DNA here is from genome assembly GCA_018340805.1 of Microvelia longipes. NCBI lineage: Eukaryota > Metazoa > Arthropoda > Insecta > Hemiptera > Veliidae > Microvelia > Microvelia longipes. Next base: position 52,014,883 of record JACMZG010000022.1, read on the forward strand.
TTTCGGATTTTTTGCAAATACAATACTTTTTATTAAAAAGGTTGTATTTACCGCAAGTTGAAGAAGCAATCGAAGAATCAGCTACCGTCGATACTTGCTGTTGGATATAAATATCCCTGGACCGGTTTCGGCATAACGCCATCATCAGCAGGCGGGGCAACACTCCAGCTCTCAACTAATTAAGTTAAATCAGTGATTAACTTCTAGTCTCAATGAGCACGACGAGCCCTCTGAAGATAAGGGAGGAAGTAGGAAAGGGTTTATAAAGGGAATGTGTACTGAGTCAAGGTCGTGACCCTGAGTAGTCAGGTGTGTGAGTCAGGTGTGCGGGTGAGCCATCTGGTGTTATGATGCTTTGTGTCTTTTATTATGATGTGTACCGGTGTCATGGTTTTCCCGTTATCGTTTTTTGTCAAGTGCTGGTTTGAGTACCGATAAAGTAATGTCCGAATTGAAAGTAAGCTGTTCGTTAATAATTGTCTTGTCAGTAATTCTGTGTTCGTATATTTCTAGTCTTTCAAGTACGTCAAGTTTAGGTCCTTTTGATTGTTTGTGTAGCAGTTTCATAGAGTTTGACATTGTGTCTGGTTCGTGTCCGTGTGTGCGAAGGTGGTTGGCAAAGTTAGAATCTGATTTATCTTTTAAGAATGAGCGTAAGTGCTCTTTAGGTGTACGATATGTTCTACCTATATAATTTTGTTGGCAATCTTTGCAAGTTATCTTGTAAACTCCACCTTGGTTATATAAATTTGAGTTGTTTGGGTTATTGGAGTTATGTGCTAGTTTGTTACCTATATTATTGTTTGTTTTGAAGCCTTCAAAACAAACAATAATATAGGTAACAAACTGACTCACACACCTGACTACTCAGGGTCACGACCTTGACTCAGTACACATTCCCTTTATAAACCCTTTCCTACTTCCTCCCTTATCTTCAGAGGGCTCGTCGTGCTCATTGAGACTAGAAGTTAATCACTGATTTAACTTAATTAGTTGAGAGCTGGAGTGTTGCCCCGCCTGCTGATGATGGCGTTATGCCGAAACCGGTCCAGGGATATTTATATCCAACAGCAAGTATCGACGGTAGCTGATTCTTCGATTGTAATACATTTCCTATATACCTACGGTATAGTTGAAAATAGTTATAATAGGAGGCGAGTTTAGACATATTCTGTACCAAATTTAGGTATTCCTTTGTTATTTCGATTCCTGTCAAGTTTCGCGCATTGTTTGAGTTTTGTTATGTATTATAATCGTTGACATAATAATACGATAATTGCTACAGCGTTTATGTGATTGAAGTAACCTCCTCCAAGAAAGATTCAGCTTATAGTACATTAAGTGTTATCGGCCTTTGAAGCATTTTATTTTGTTTTGTCTTGTAAACGTTTTATTGTCTGGGGGCACAGCAGTGCCTTAGCCAAGTCTTGCTTTATCAGGTACAAGTTTCTTATCCAAAGCTAGCACTGACGAAAACCTTTTTTTTTCAAAGAAATTCGGAGAATTTTCTACCCCCTTATATCTTTAGACTGGATTATCCTAGAAACTTTGGAAAATTGTAGGATTATCTTTTAATAAGTCGCAATTATGCCGTCGTAGCGTAAACATCTAGTTAAAATAGCTCTAGTTTAGTGTAGTTTAATATTATGTAGTTATAATAAAAATGTTTTCTTTTTGCTTGGACTCGCACTATTTAAAATCAATAACGTTTAAATGTCGACAAATTTTTATCTTTTGACGGAAAATACTTTTAAATAATCTAAATACTATCACGATAATATATGTTTTCGGTATCGGGATTAGTTGGATTTGACGGTTTAATCCCTGAATTTGAGGAGAGTGATTTGTTCGGTGTCAACCCAGGAGCCGAAAATGCAGTGGGCAACGCGCACAATGGCCATCATCATCAGGTCAGTAACCACCAGGCAGATACGAACAATCTTTCAGAGGTACCCACATCATTTCGAAACCTTTTATTGGACAAAAAGTGGTGATATCCAGAAATAACGGCCAGAAACAAGAAGCCTACGTCACTAAAATAAGTGTATTGCAAACAATTCCACTACACTGCAGAATGGAAATTCTCTAGTAGATGTTGAATGGATAGAAAGTGACGGCTCCGTGAAAGGCAAGAAAAATGTGGATATCAGCACTTTGCAAACTGACCCCCAGTCCTCGAATACTCTTAAAACACAAAACGCTGAGGTAATCATTTCTAATGTAAACAATGAGATTGATGTACCATCAACATCTACCGGTTCTATTAACAATTTAGAACAAAGTGAATTACCCCCAGCGTCCAACAACGTAGTATGTGATATTTGCGGACAGTCTTTTAAGAATAAGCGAGGCCTTAGCATTCATTTCAATAAAAAACATCCAGTGGAAGCAAACACAGCTAAGTTAAACGGTCTAATTTCTAACCAAGCCCACTCTAGTAAAACTGTTGATCCTACTATTAAAAATAAAATTGACTCTTGGGACAAACAATTTAAATCCATTTTAAAATCTAATGACGACTTTGATCCTGTACTCTTCGATAACGTGACTAATGGCTTTTTGACGTTTTTAAAAGAAGCGAATGCTGAGCTGCCTGGACCAAAACATCCTGCTCAACGGTATTTCAAATTACGTAAAAAGGATAAAACTAACAATAAAGGAAAAGGAGCCGGAAAAGTTTCTAATCCTCAGAGAAGAAATAGAAGGACAGAGAACGGAGACAAGAGCAGTATCAGTATGAGGTAGCTCAGTATTATTATTACAACAGACGTAAAAAAGTTGTCCAAACTATTATGACTGCCGATAAACCCAAACAGTGCCCTATTGACATCAAGCAAGTAGAAGATCACTACAGACCTATATTTGAATATTCCAATAATCGTGTACGTGGATCTTACGAGCAAACCGTTCCTCAAGAAAACATAGCTTCTGTGAGCCTGAAATCAATACACAAAGCTATAAAATCAACTTCGTTAGACACGTGTCCTGGTCCTGACGGTGTTCTTATTAGGACAATAAAACGGCTTGAGGTGGCCCATATTATACAAACCATAATCGATATTTTTCTGAAATATTCATATTTGCCTGATGCGTTTAGAAGAGGTCGTACAGTACTTATTTACAAAGGTAAAGGCAGAAGTGATGATGTGGCGTCATGGAGGCCCATTACAATGTACTCTATCTTGAGAAGATTAATAGAAAAGGTACTTGATGGCGAACTTCGACAGCAAGTAACTTTTCATTCTTGTCAGAGAGGTTTTGTGAAGGGTCTTCCTGGTTGTCATATCAACTCTCGGCTCATTGATGCTGTTTTAAAACACGCTAAACAAAATGGTAATGATAGTGCTGTCGCTTTTCTGGATGTTACCGGTGCTTTTGATAATATTGGTCATCTTCATGTAATAAACACTTTAAAGGCTAGAGGCGTTTCCGACAATCTGATAAAATGTATAGAAGCCCTACTGTGCTTTAACCTAATAAGAATACGCGTCGGTTTTCACAACACTGACGATATACGTGTTGAGACAGGCGTTCCACAAGGAGGACCTCTATCTGCTACTCTTTTTAACCTGGCTATAGATCACATCTATAGAGAGTTTTGTGACCCCCAGTTCTCAACCAATACGGTTATGGCCTCAATCCAGGTCAGGAAAAAATACTTCTATCGGGGTTCGCCGACGACCAAGCTGTCACCGCCTCCAGTGTTAGTGCAGCAGAAAGAGTTATTAACAGTATAGCTAGTAGATTCAAGGAAATTGGCTTAAATATCAACCCGGCTAAGAGTACGTGCATTATTTTATCTAAAGGTAAACTAATAAGCTCCAGATTAAACCTAGAAGACGGAAGCTATATAACATCTAATAGCGATAACGAAATTATTAAATATTTAGGATGTAGTTTTACAGTTGAGATTGTTAATGATGACGCTGCAATAGAGAAACTGAATACCAACTTGAACAGTCTAGTCACTTCTAATCTGCTAAAACCTGACCAGAAACTCAACATATTAAACCAGTATATTTTTCCAACGCTTACGTACCCTCTTCAAACTGCTCCTCTGACTAAACTTCGTCCGGCTTTTCTCGAAGGTGTTGATGTCATGATCCGGAGAAGTACCAAAGCAATTGTAGGACTACCAGCCAACACTTCTACAACTATGCTGTATGCGCCTCGCCGTTATCGAGGATTAGGTATTCTTCGTTGTTCGTGGGAAGCTCCGTTACAACATATGAGTATATTGCAAAAATTAAGAGACGTCGATGAAGTGCAATTACAAGGAATACTCGATTATGACGCCGAACTGTCTGATTGTGCTGATCGTCTTGGTCTTGAACTTCAAGATCTAAACGGTCGAATTAGTATAAAAATATTCGACAATCCCTTCGCGAAAAATCGTTTGAAGAGTGGTCAAAGTGTAAGTGGCAAGGAATCGGAGTGTGCCACTTTAAGGAAAACACCAAAGCTAACGAATTCATTAGTAATAGGCAAATCCTTACAGGTTCCGAGTGGACCAACGCGATCAAATTGAATATCAACTATGCCCCTCTACGTGGTGTACCGACTACAGGCAGCAAGTATACAGGAGACGTGGGACCCTCTGTCGCAAATGCAGCAGAGAGACTGAAACACCAGCACATGTGCTTGGTAATTGTCCTAACAACATGCTTCTTGTTACTCGCCGCCACCATAATGTCAAACACACCATCATTGACTTGTTAAGAGAAAAAGGTTACACTTGTTATGAGGAAGTCTTCGGCGTTGATACAAATGGTTCCACGAGGTACGCAGACATTATAGCCTTTAATAAAAACAGTAAGGAAGCTTTGGTGATTGACCCTACAGTGAGGTACGAGACTAACGATCCTTTACAAGGTGAGAAAGTCCACGAGGAAAAGAAACAGATTTACGAAAAGTGTTTAGATTATTATAAAGAGAAATATAGAGACCAACAGGGCGACAGAGAGTTCCGAGTAATAGGACTATGGTTTGGCTCGAGAGGTGCCATTCCTACAATAACATCAAAATTCTTCGACGATATGGGAATTGACCCCAAAAAACTGACGCAAATATCTGAGAATATTATTTTAGATTCGTTAGGCATAATTAATAACCATGTGTATAATTAACTTATCTAGTTTTAGATATAATGTACAAATTTAATTTTCTGTTTGTTTAACCTAAGAATTTATTTTATGTATTTAATTTTTTTTTTTACTATAGTTTTACTTATTTCATTGTTAATTGTCATGTTTAATGTGATTGATTAGTACGCTGTGTGTTTTAGCAACTCATTGTATATGAGCAGCCCCACTATGTATTTTTTTGTAAATATATTGTGTTTCTCTCTGAAATTTCTGCCAGGGCAAGAACGCTAAATAACTTAAATAGAAATAAAAAAAGAAAATAGGTAACACCTATTAATTTTTTATAAAAAATCCCTTCAATATTAATTTAAGGAAGAAATTCATGATTAATGTTTCCTCTGCGTTTTTGCTAAGTCTGATTTCTTTTCTGTTACCTTTTGTACGGCTTTTGTGTGCATAGGTAGAGATATTAAAACATCTTGTATCTGGATATTAACATCTGTATCTCTTAAGGTTTGTAAAAACAGCGAATGAATAAACTTAACGTAAACTATATCATAACTTGTTACGCAAGACTTAGAAGCATTATTTAACGGAGTATTTTTGTTGGGATATTGGTTACTGTAATTATGTACTATTTATTTTGTTATTATGTTAAATAATAAACGGTGTCCTGTTGTTTTCATATTTCTATTATCTCTATGAGTGAAAGAGTTAATATCCTAGTAGTGCCATAGAAGTTAGCTCCTCTTCCAGACCCCTTATCTCAATACTCAACGAGTGCTCTATCTACTTTTTACTCTCTTAGGGTTAAGCAGACCTTAAAACTGATCCTTTTTCTTGCAATATGTCCCTGTTTCTGAGTTACCCTCCTTATTCTGTCCCTACCAAAGGGCCTTATTACCTTATCACATTTACCCATGGTATAAGTCACGCTGAATTATCCCTTTCTCTTTTATTTGAATATAATTCACTATTAAGACTCGCGCAACTGGAAAATACTAAGCTGTCTTTTTGAAACAAGGTTATGATGTTTTATTTGAAATTGATCACTTGAATTTTAAAACAATTGTTTGTCAGAATACAACTCAAAGAGTACTATTTCGAAAGATAATAGGTTTTGCTATCATTTATAAATTATTTTTATTTCCAGACGGTATATAATACGAAATTTAATGACTCTAGATTTAAGAGAGTAAAGAATCACTTTTCACTCCCTTGGGAGTAAAAAGTAACAGTTGCCAACTTAACTTAATAATCGACAAACTGAATAGTATATAATTATTTTTATTTGAAAACTAAGATACCTATAAATAAGAAGATATACAAGAATAAGATGTATAAAAAAGAATATAACATTAACAATAATTTTAAGTAGAACTAGTTAATGCTAATAATAATATAAGAATAAATAATTTAAAAAATAACAACTAGTTCTTTATTTAAAAGTAAAAAAAATTAAGTTGGCTATCCTGATTTTTTAAAATAATTTTAAGATTTGCATACTCATTGTTTTTTTTCGACAAAATATCATTAAATCAAAGTTTTTTTAGTTTAAAAAAGCCTTAGCTTTAACTGTTTAACCTGTCTTAAACTTTAATAATTAGATTAAAATATTACTTATAACTGCTCTATATATTTCAATTATGTCAGATAATATTGTGTGCGATATTGACGAACTTTTTAACAATACAACCTCCTGACATTGCTATTGAAGCGAACTTGGTAAAAGAAACTTGTTACCAACAATGTTATATGACAAAGCATGTTAACAATTTTTAAAATTTGGTGTCATGATCATAATTTACAACAAGTATGTGAAAATGCATTGCTTGTTTATTTTAATAATGAATGAAAAACAAAACAAGCGTCAAGTCTGCGGTCACTGCATTCAATGATCAAATCATCATTGCTTGTGAGAGATAATTTTAATATCAAAAGCTATGCATCACTAATAGCATTATTAAAAAGAAAAAACGAAGGTTATGTTGCAAAGAAAGCAAATGTTTTTACTAAGAACCAAGTTGAAGACTTTTTGCATAATTCACCACTTCTTATAATAAAGGTGAGATAATTTTTAGTTAAAAAATCTTGAAAAAAGAACTTCTTATTTTATTTTTAATGTCGACGTCTGGAGATAAAATCTTGTATGCACCTTGGGAGTAAAATGCCATTATTCCCTCGCAATAATTTCCTTCCTCGGCTTTGCCTCGGGAGTAAATAGCTATAACTCCCTCGGCTTCGCCTCAGGAGTTAAACAATAAATCCCTCGGCTCGCCTCAGGAGTTAAACAAATAAATCCTCGGCTTGGCCTCAGGATTTAAATCCTTTGGTTTCCTCGGCTTACGCCTTAGGAACCAACATAATGCTCAGGGGAATAATGACATTCTTTACTCCCTTGGTGCATAAATAACTATTTAATAAAAACAGTTACTAATATATTAATATTTTTAGTATTAGTCTCCATTGTTTTATGCTTATTATTTTTCGGACACAGGATGGGACGGAATAAAACATGTTTTATTCCGACATGTTATTCGGACAAAGGATGTAGTTTGGTTGAATTTTTATTCTGTCCCATCCTGTGTCTATAATAAAAAGCTAATATATTAAGTTATTGGAGCTACTAATAATACACAGATAGGTAATAACTACTTAGAACGTCTTTAAACACCTAAAACTGACAACTCAGGAGAACTGACAGTTTCAGATTATAGCGTCGGATTAAACTCTCGGGTGTTTATGATTTCGGAGTTGCTTCGTTCGTCATGGTTACCCATAGCTTGAGTATTCTGTCTAGCTTCGCTTGACCTCAGAATACATAAAGTTTATTCAACCCATTCAATAATTTGATACAAAAACTATGTCACATCACTACCCCCGTTCTATCACCTTACTATCTCTTCTCAAGGGTCTTCGTCCTCCTTTTTAAACCCAGCAATGTTATTTGAGTTATAAACTTATAGTTATTTTTTTGACCGCATTAACCAATAGGTTTGGTTAATGCGGTCTAAGAAACTCAATACTGACAACAAAATACTGTTTATTTTGTTAATTTAATATTTCTTTTATTTAAATAAATTTATAAATAAAATATTACTCCTTGGACAAAGTTTACTTAACATTAAAAAATGGATGCACTCCCCGGTCAATAAATTTACAATTTTTACAAATGTGTTTGCCCTCTCCCCATAATATTGAGATATGGCCCCGTGGAAGAACCTCTTAAATAGAACTTGAACACAACTAGACCTTAAGTCTGATTTTCGTCCGGGTTTCAACTCTCTGGAGTGAACTCAGTAGGAGTTATGCGTGACACAGACACACCGGCCCTCACAAACTATCACACACCACGCCTGAAATAGGCGCTTGTAAAATGCTGAAACCTCGGTTTCGAATTGTTAGGGTGAACTTAATACCTTTCCTTTGTAGGATGAACTCAATACCTTTCCTTTGTAGGATGAACTCAATACCTTTCCTTTGTAGGATGAACTTAATATTTGTAGGATGAACTCAATACCTTCCTTTGTAGGATGAACTTAATACCTTTCCTTTGTAGGATGAACTTAATACTTTCCTTTGTAGGATGAACTAATACTTTCCTGTAGATGAATATAATGAACTTTCCTTTGTAGGATGAACCTTTTCTTTGTAGGATGAACTTAATACCTTTCTTTGTAGGAATGAACTCAATACCTTTCCTTTGTGGATACCTTTCCTTTGTAGGATGAACTTAATACCTTTCCTTTGTAGGATGAACTCAATACCTTTCCTTTGTAGGATGAACTTATACCTTTCCTTTGTAGGATGAACTTAATACTTTCCTTTTGTAGGATGAACTCAATACCTTCCTTTGTAGAAAGTGAAGGAAAAGTAGGTATTTTTTTTTGTTGTTACCATTTTCTTGAATAACACTTCTTAAGTAGAAATACTTAATCTTCTTTTAAAGAAGAATACAAAAAAGTAGCTTTAAAATAGAAGTCATGATCTTTATTGCTTAAACAAAAATCTTCCTTAACCAATCTAAAAAACGGAATTATTATTCCTCCAGTTCTCTATTGCAATAAGAACCTTCTGGTGATTTGTATGGATTTATTCCTTTCTCATTGGAAATAAGAAATAAAAAGATAAAGGCAAAGAAAAAATCGAATTAGAAAAAAAGGAACAAGCAATGCATATAAAACAAGAGGGAGTCGGTCCTAAAGGGAAAAACTAAGAAAAGTCGGGAAACTGTTTGTTTAATGCCTTTAAAAGCTTTAACAAAAAAGTAAGAAAACTTTACAAAAATTGATAGGTGCCCTTAAGGTATAAGTAAAAAATGATTACCTAAAGATTTCTAACTAAGTGCTAATCTAAAAGTATTTTCTCATACTTTAAGTGGGGGGTTAAATGTTATAAATTTCCTTAACTTCTACTTACACCAAGCGGCGTGTTCTTTTTATATCGAAAAAGTTTAAAGTTTCTTTTATAATGTCTTCAGGGTCATTTGTTGCCATCGAAAAATCTAATTTTCACAGGGGGCAAAAAAGACTTTGCTTCCCTATTGTTTTAATCGCTACCGAAAATTGCTTGTTGAGAAACCCCAGCCCTCGTTTCCATTTTACCCCGTTTAATGCTGTACCTAATTTTTCTGACCTCTTTATTGCTCTTAGAACGTTGTGGTGTAATAGATAGTCATTTTTTAAAACCATTCATTTCTAACCAACTCAAGATTGTTTAAGAATTTTATATAATGTCTTTTTCCAAAGTTTTAATAGGTTTAAGGTAAGATTGGTTAAGTTCTTAATTATACCATTATTGACAATTTAAAGAATGCATTATTTTAATAACCATTCATTATTTCAACCGTTAATTTTTTACTGATAAAATAGGGGGAGAGGACAAGACGTGGTGGCCACACTTGCTGAGGGACCAGCATGTGAAATGCAAAAACGGGTACGGGTTACCACCAAGGATCTTGAATAAAGGGGATGACGCATTAAGGAACTTTTCTGACCCCATGGAAGTTGTATGAGATAGAGAATTAGAAGCAAACTTACCCCTTCCCCTTGATTATAATGAAAAAAGCGCCAAACGCAGGTTATGCAGCAAGGTTGTCGAGTTTGCTTCTCAACTTTCTTCTGTGCTTCTCGTGATTGTTACATTTGTGGTGCTTGTTAAGTCATTTTTGCTTATATAATTTTAAATTTTGGAATATACTTTGCCTCTTCAGTGAGTGATAATTTAAGCGTGTTTTGTTATAACCTTCTCAAGCAATAAACAATGGAAACCATTGTGACGTAAGTTTGCCTCTAAATTTTAAGACCTGCGCTGTTTTAAGAGTTGTAAGCATGCGCAGTTTGTACCAAGCATGTGCAGTTGGTTTTTGACGTGTTTCGTGTTGAATTCTCTCTATTTTCTGGTTTTCGATGGGGTCACTTGTTTGTATGGCAAATCGACTTAGTGCGTCATCCCCTTTATTCAAGATCCTTGGTTACCACGGAACTTTTCCTCAACACATCGGATTCGCTACGCTCGCATCCTCCCTACTTTGAATTCACTGCGCTCATCCTACGTACTTTGGACTCGCTTCGCTCATCCTACGTACTTTGGACTCGCTTCGCTCGTCCTCAAAATATACAAGTCGTTACATTTGTACTGCAACACCTTTTCGGATTTGCATAGCTCGTCCGTAGATGGTAAATGCATCCGTTTCATTCTCAGCGGTCACCCATCCAGGAACTGAACACGCTCAATGCTGCCTAACTTTTATCATCAAACGATAAAAAATCATAAAAGTACTTGTCGCATTGAAACGAAACTTGGTGTATTTATTGATTTAGTAAAGGTAGACTCTTGCACCGAATCTCAACATGACTATTTTCCGATTTTTTACTATTTTATAAGAAAAGTATACAGTTTATTCTATGAAAATTTAACTTCTCCTAATGAGATAAAACACATGTTAGTGTTGTACATAGCTACATGCGTGCCAAACCTCAATGCGATCCCATCATTTTTCCACGTTTAATGACTTTAAAAACGTTTAAAAAAAGTAATTTTTACGGGTTGATGACGTCATAAAAATATATTTTTTCCGGATAGCACACAACTACACCTATAGACTGATTTTTTTTACATAGTTTTAACTCTCTAGCATAAATACACTGGGAGCTAAGATGATAACAGACCCACACATACACATACACACACATACATACATACAGACGGAAAACTTTGTTAAAAACCACTTAGAAGGCCTTAAACCCTGAGACAAATAATTCCAGTGACGTCCTGATCTCGGATTTCTTTGCATACACAATACTTTCCTATATACCTATGTTTAAACGAGGAAAGGAACAAGTCAACCATCACTTCATTTTTTAGCGAATTACATGGAGTTATAAGTTTTTTTTTTTTTAAAAAAACATGTTATACGTAAATCAAAAATAATCTATTTGAATTGAATCAAGTATAAAAATAAGTATACTTTGTTTCATGTCAATGCGGGTCTGATCTGAAATGATAAGTAGCATCGAGAAAGGCATAACTTAGATGGGTGGCCACTAAGAATACGAGCAAAACGAGTCAAAAGACGTAATACGAAATTAATTCGGTAATTTTCATATAATTAGGACGAGCGAACCCATTGCGAAGGGGTGACTGTACCATATCCTATATTATCAAGGAAAAGTTTTGAGGTTCTATGTACTTAATTTTTACTTTTCCTCATATAGAAAAGTAAAAGGAACATAGGAAAAGTATTGCGGTTCCAAAAAAAAAAAAAAAAAAAACCGAAACCGGGATGTCACCGGAATTATACGTTTCAGGTTTTTAAGACCTCCTAAATGGTTTTTACAAAGTTGTCTGTGTGTGTGTCTGTTATCATCGTAGCATTCAGAGTATTTATGCTAGAGAGTCGAAACTTTGTAGAAAAATCAGTCTATACCGCTGTAGTTGTGCTATTCGGAAAATAAAATTTATGACGTCATTGACCCGTAAAAACTACTTAGCAAATATTTCAAAAAATCATAATACAGGAAAAAATGATGCGATCGAATTGAGATTTAGCACGCATGCAGACATGTATAAGAATAAGATATGTGCTAAGGTTCATCTCATTATCAGCATTAGTTAAATTTTAATCAAATGACATTTGTACGTTTTTTAAAAAAATGTTAAAGATCGAGTTGAAATTTTGTACAAGTTTATACCTTATACGTAATGAATATGTTCATTATGTTCATGAATATCTACAATATGTTCATTATGTTCATGAATATCTACAATATGTTCATGCATATGTCCATATGTTCATGAATATGTACAATATGTTCATCCATATGTACAATATGTTCATGAATATGTACATTATTCTCATGAATATGTACATTATGTTCATGAATATGTACAATATGTTCATGCATATGTACAATATGTTCATGCATATGTACAATATGTTCATGCATATGTACAATATGTTCATGAATATGTACATTATGTTCATCCATACAATATGTCAATATGTACATTATTCTCATGAATATGTACATTATGTTCATGAATATGTACATTATGTTCATGAATATGTACAATATGGCATGTATGTACAATATGTTCATGCATATGTACAATATGTTCATGCATATGTACAATATGTTCATGGATATGTATGTACATTATGTTCATCCATATGTACAATAGTTCATGAATATGTACAATTCTCATGAATATGCATTATGTTCATGAATATGTACAATATGTTCATGCATATGTACAATATGTTCATGCATATGTACAATATGTTCATGCATATGTACAATATGTTCATGAATATGTACTATTCTCATGAATATGTATTATTTTCATGAATATGTTACAATATGTTCATGNGTTCATGCATAGTACAATATGTTCATGCATATGTACATATTTTCATCAATATGTACAATATGTTCATGAATATGTACATTATGTCCATTATGTACAATATGTTCATGAATATGTACTTATCTCAGAATATGTACATTTATGTTCATGCATATGTAATTATGTTCATGAATATGTACAATATGTTCATGCATATGTACAATATGTTTCATGCATATGTACCATATGTTTCATGCATATGTTACCATATGTTCATGAATATGTACATTATGTTCATGAATATGTACATATGTTCATGAATATGTACATTATTCATGATATGTACATTATTCATGAATATGTACAATATGTTCATGCATATGTTACAATATGTTCATGCATATGTACAATATGTTCATATGTTACAATATGTTCTTTGAATATGTTACTCATTATGTTACATTATGTATGAATATGTACAAATGTTCATTACATATGTTCATGCATATGTACCAATGTTCATGAATATGTACATTATTCTCAATGAATATGTACATTATGTTCGATGAATATGTTACATGTTCATGCATAGGTACAATATGTTCATGCATATGTACAATATGTTCATGATATGTACATTATTCTCATGATATGTACATTATGTCATGAATATGTTACAATATGTTCATGCATAGGTACAATATGTTCATGGCATATGTACAATTATGTTCATGCATATGTACAATTGTTCATGAATATGTACATTATCTCATGAATATGTGCATTATGTTCATGAATATGTACTTATGTTCATGAAGTATGTACAATATGACATGCATAGGTACAATATATGCATAGTACAATGTTCATGAATATGTACATGTATTCTCATGAATATGTACATTATGTCATGAATATGTACAATATGTTCATGCATAGACAATATGTTCAATGTATGTACCATTATGCTCCGTTATGTTTCAATACGACAAGTATATCTAGGATTTATGTTGGACCATAAAAGTTAAGGAGCAGTGAGCGTTGTCAGTGCGTTGATGGGTAAATCCTGGAAATGAAATGGATATACTTGCTACGAGTCGCTTTCAATGTAACGACTTGTATATTCTAAGGTCGAGCGAAGCGAGTCCGAAGGAAGGAGGATAAAAGTAGCGAATCCGATGTGATGAGGAAAATTTCTGAGGTACCCAATACCCGATTTTTAATATCAGTGATAAGGAATAAGTTTCCTTTTATAACTTTTTGACTTTTTCAGTTTAAAAAATGAAAATTGGTCCTTTAGAGTTTAGAAAAGAAAAGAATTTATGGCTAAAAAACCACCTATAAGATCCCTTAATAATATCTTGGTCCTTCAAATTCATACTCTCCCCACTATCTTTATTCTCTTACCACCTTATTCCTGACAAACGGCCTTTTTTCTGCCACCTTATTCTTTTACGCCTTTAAACAATAATATTATATTCAACCCAAAAAAAAATCTTACCCTCCATAACCCAGGTTGATTCATAGCTTCGTCTTATACTTATAAGAATAAGAAGGAAAAAATCCAATAAAATGTGAAACTTTTTTTAAACTTTTTTTTTCTGCTTTTTGTTTCTGGAGAAGATTCATGGTAGTATTATGATTACTTAGTAAAGCGTTAACAAAGTTTCAACGATTTTCCAGCCCAGGCTGACAATACTCAAGTATTTGCCATGTCATAAAAATTCCATTTTCCTTTAAAAGTCCCACTTTGAATAATATTATTTTTGATTTATGATTACGTAAACAATTTTCCTTCGTTATTATGTTAACTTTTCTGTCGCGTTTTAAGACAATATAGTTTTTGCAAAAGAAAAATATTGCTTCATAATAAAGTATGTCACATAAAATAAAATGGAACACTATAAAATGTTAAAAAGGAAGGAAATATTCTTTGGAGCAAGCATAAAAAACAATATGTATATCAAAATAAGTATTTATGAAGGGCTAACAAACTAAAGTATAAGGCGCGGTCGAATATCCACGGCCTTCTAGAACGTTGATTCACCAACAAACTTTTTTTTTTTTCAAAATTTTCAGTAATTAGCCGGATTTGGATAAATGAAGCCTATTTCCGTAATCTTGCACGCTCTTTTGGTTAATCTCAAAGAGTATTTACATACTCAACGATTTATTTTAATCTAACTTGGTACATACATAACTACTGTTAGACGTCAATGTATCTACCTGATTTGTTTTATTTTGACATGTCATATTTGTTAACATTGACGTCTAACAGTAGTTATGTATGTACCAAGTTAGATTAAAAATAAATCGTTGAGTGAATGTAAAATACTCTTTGAGATTAACCAAAAGAGCGTGCAGATTACGGAAATAGACTTCATTTATCACAAATCCGGCTAATTACTCAAAATTTTGAAAAAAAGTTATAAAAAATGTTTGTTGGTGATCCAACGTTCTAGAAGGCCGTGGATATTCGATCGCGCCTTATTTGGTGTGACGCATAGAGATCTTATTACTAGAGAGGTCTTATAGGTTACAATTTTGAAACATCGAAAAAGTAACCTGACCACCTTCGCTTATAAATATAATCAAATAATCAGTACAAAATTACATTATCTTATATAGGAGTTTGTACACAAACTTAATACACAAATCAAAACGAAAACAATTCATTTATTATAAACTTAACTATCTCTTGGAGAGATGTCAATGAGGATACACAGAGCCCCAAAAAGGATGTTTAGGCCTCTCAATGTATTGAGATTGGCCATGCCTCCTCTATGACATATATCTCTATGGTGTGACGTATATTGGATCTAATACTGCTGTTTCCTGCAAAAATCGTAAAAGCAACATACTTGATATTAAACTTAACTATAAAAAACCAATAATAAATGAATAGCGGTTATTGAGCATATTTATATAATGTTGCGAGCAGGGCAAATTTTATTTAAAATACGGGCTTTCTTATTTATATTTAATAATCTGAGCAGTAGCGTCATTACTTGTTACTTAATTAAATTTTTCAAAGAAAATGTGCATGATTATCCAATAGATTATACGGCACAGCATGATTTGCACTTTCTTGTTGCTCAGTTATGCTAAGTTTTAGCGAATTTTCTTTTTAAAAAATCGGAAAAATACTACATTATTAAATGCTATGAATAAGGCAGCGTAAGTGGAGTCAATCTTAATAAAGAGCATCAGTCTCTTGACAAAATATATTTAAATAGCAAACCGGCTTTCAACCTACAAAGGTCATCTTCAGTCCTAAATAAAACAAACAATAAATAGGACTTAACAACTCTAAAAAATAAAAAGTTAAAAGTCACAAAGATTAAAAGGAAAAAATAAATAAAAGACTAAAAGACAAAATAAAATTAAAAAAAAAATAAAAATCATTAAATAAAATAAACATTAATGAATGAATTAGACTGACTGACGAGAAGAGAATTAAAGAGCCTGTGAGTGCTTATTAGTTATGACTGCGACTGAAGAGAGATTCATTGTATCAGTCCGCAAAGGGGTAGCAGCGCTTGCAAGGATAGAACCCGTCCCTCTTGCATTTAGACTCAAATGTCGACTCTCTGTTTCTTTGGTTCCTCATAATCACATATTTCTCGAGGGAATCCATTTTCTTACCTTTAAACCTTTAAACTCAGCCTTGTGGTTTGCATTAATACGGCCTTCCCAGTATACATGCTGGTAGAAACTGCTGAGGTCATCACGCAAAGTGCTCTTTGACCCTTGCCTTGAGGTTTTTGCCAGTTTGGCCAATGTATTTTACCTGTCGTACTTTACAGTTTCCGGCAATTGATAACAGTTTTTTTTATTTTGGTCACTTAGAGTGGTCTAAGGGGTTGGTCACTCTTCACTTAATTACTTATTATAAAAGACATGTTTTTATAATTAAGTAATGTAGTGGTGAGACTCTTTTATTTATCATTATACCATGAATTCCTTTAGCGCTGCAGTTTTTAATAATAAAATTTAACTATACAAGAGAAAAGGTATCAGGTACGGGGTACCTCGGAACTTTTCCTCATTACATCGGATTCGCTACACTCATACTTCCACCTTCGGACTCGCTTCGCTTGACCTCAGAAATACAAGTCGTTAAATTTATACTGCAACACGTCTTCAGACTCGCTTCGCTCGTCCTCAGATAGCAAATATATTCGCTTCATTCCCAGTGGTCATTTATCCAGGAAATGACCACGCTCGATGCTGCATAACTTTTATAATCCACCAAAAACCATAGATATACTTGTCTTATTGAAACGAAACTTGGTGTACTTATTTATTAAGTAATGGCAAAAAGAAAACCTATTCATATTAGGTTAAATGCTCTTTTTATTTGTTATGACCAAAATCTCGTAACTCTTTACTGTTTATTTTGATAATATACAATAAGAACTGCAAGGGGGTCCTGATTATGGTTAGCCTGCGCACTAGGATTAATAAGGTTGAACACTATCTACTATCTAAGGAAGTTAGCAAAAGGGCCCTACAACGTGACTTACTTGTTAGGTGATCTATCACCTCCCCTTATTACTATCACTATCACGAACTGTAAAAGATAATTAAACTAAAACAAAAACACCCAGAGAACTTAGAGAGAACTGGCACAAAAAACATAACAATTTTAGTTGTTTGGTTAACAGTTTGCAAGCGGAAAAGCGCTACTTGTCATCTTATGATTTTTCTACCTAAATCCCCCATTGTAAGCTTAATCATTCCGTTTTCTCTTATCTCTCCCCCATTTCCTTTCACCTTCCTTTAAGATGAATATTTCTGTGAATATATTAACATATTTTTTATAATAATAATATACTGTATTGTTTTTCGAAAAGTTCTTCAAGGTATTTTTTTATAATTGTAAAAGGTACTTTCAACTTAAAGTTTGAAAATGTCATGTTGCAGGTATCGCCGAACCTAGACGAAGTCAGGGTCAAGGTGGCTTGCCGAATCCCAGGACAGTTTCCCGGATGGTGCACTCCGATATCGGCTCTGCTCACAGTCATACTGTTTCTCTCTTGTTCCCCGCTTGGGGTCAGCTGTTAGATCATGATTTAACATTAACCGCTGAAACTAAAGGTGAAAATATTTTATTGAATTATTTTATCGTGTTTTCTTAGGATCTTTGAAATAAGTTCATCAATATTGAACGTAGCGGAACGATTATTGGTTTTCTATTATAGAAACTACTAATTGAGTAAGATAAAATAGTAATTTGAAAATATAATGGAGTGGTATACGAATAATAGGGGTCAGAAAGCATTGTTAATAATGATGATCGTATCAGAAGCTAAAGCACTGTTAAGGATTATAATGATCGTATCTCAGAGCTAAAGCACTGTTAATGACTATGATGAACGAATAGAGCTAAAGCACTGTAAAGAACTATGATGATCGTATCTCAGAGCTAAAGCACTGTTAAGGATTATAATGATCGTATCTCAGAGCTAAAGCACTGTTAATGACTATGATGAACGAATCTCAGAGCTAAAGCACTGTAAAGAACTATGATGATCGTATCTCAGAGCTAAAGCACTGTTAAGGATTATAATGATCGTATCTCAGAGCTAAAGCACTGTTAATGACTATGATGAAACGAATCTCAGAGCTAAAGCACTGTAAAGAACTATGATGATCGAATCTCAGAGCTAAAGCACTGTTAAGAACTATGATGATCGTATCTCAGAGCTAAAGCACTGTTAAGGATTATGATGATCGTATCTCAGAGCTAAAGCACTGTTAAGAACTATGAGGATCGTATCTCAGAGCTAAAGCACTGTTAAGAACTATGAGGATCGTATCTCAGAGCTAAAGCACTGTTAAGAGATCTATCTCAGAGCTAAAGCACTGTTAAGAACTATGATGATCGTATCTCAGAGCTAAAGCACTGTTAAGGATTATGATGAACGTATCTCAGAGCTAAAGCACTGTTAAGGATTATGATGATCGTATCTCAGAGCTAAAGCACTGTTAAGATCTTTTCTCTTTGTTGAACAATGTGAGGGTCATAGTTGGGCCTTAATGATCATTCCTTACTGTTGAGGCACTGCGAGGATCGTTCATTACACTTGGGCTAATGTAAGAATTATTGTTTACAGTTAGGACACTCTAAGGATTACTATTGGGGCCCATTGAGTAGTTATAAAAAGTTTCAGGGTTACGATTTCCCTAAATCAAGCAGCATTAATGACCTTAAATGTCTTAAAATGTAAGGCTAATAAATGTTTTGTGTACTTAGGAAAATCTTTTAATGTCTATCTGTAGATTCAATTTTGAGTTTATATGTCCCATTTTTATATTTTAGGCATTTATTCCTTCCAAAATAACGGACTTAGACAAAATCTCTTTGTCAAAGTCTTGTATTTATCCCTAGAACTCAACAACTCCAATAAATGTATTCCTTCCTATTCACATTTATTTTTGCACTATTCCGGTGTTGCATGCGTCACCCGATGTTAACTGCATCACTAAAAAGAAGTTCTCTTTACACAAAAATTACCCCAAGATTCATTAATTTATTTAATGAAACTGGGGTCGCATTAAATAAATTGTATTGACTTTTAGACCACCCTGTATAAGTGACGGCAAAAAAATTAAATATACAGACAACGTACCGGTAGTAAAGAGATAATAGGAATTCCAGTGTTGATTATATTTAGTAACGAATGAGTTATTATATCTTTAAAAAATCAGGTATGGGCTTAGAGCAACCTTTTACCATCGGTGTATGCTGTAACTACATTACGAGTATAACGGATGCAAATAATAGGAATACATCTGGGTAGATATACTTTTTCAATAGATAGTGTCAACGCAACAAAATGATGTTGTTAACTTATTATTCCATTATTTTTTTAAAATTCTTACTTACCAAAGGGTCCCCAAATTTTAACTAAACTCAGCCTTATTTGAATTTGAGTATTTTTACACGAATCTAACATTTAGTAGTTCACACACACACTTCTAGATCCGCAGATCGTATTGGATACGATCTCTCAATACGGTAATATTAGTTGTATGAACCATGCTGAGGGGATCCGATCGCATACGCTAGAACTAAGGAGATGGAATCTAAATGGATCCCCCGATGCGCTGTCTTTTTGTGTGTGTACCTTAAGAGACGATCGTATTTAACGGATAACCTTCTCGTCGAACTTTTATTTCACTTCAATATTACCGTTTTTGATTCAATAACTTTTGGAATATTATTTTTTTTTTAGTGTAACTTTATTATTATGCAAAGAAATCACAATTTAATTAAATATATTTTTTGTTTTAAACTTCCTGATAACCAAAAGTGAACCTTTACTATAAAACACGCGATGTTTTGGCGGGATCAGTTATCTCGTAATCTCACTCTATCGACTGAACAAATACGCTGAAAGAACCGTGAAGTTAGTTGACCGTATTGCATACGTATCAAATACGATCGCCTGTTAAATACGCTGTGTGTACGTAGTGATTCACTGGTTTGAAAAATGTTTTCCGACCTTTTAGAAAGACTGCGAATTTCTATCCCTCGCATGAAAATTCTAGAGACCCCAACCGGAATGGAACCCGGGCTATTCGAGTGGCAGGACTCACCGTTATACAACCAGTTGACCTCCAGAATGTTTGTTACATAATTCACTTAGGCATCTCTAACTAAGCTTCAAGAATAAATGGATATTTAGAGAAAAAAGGCAAAGACGATATTACAAGGGAACTGTTCAACATTATCCCCACCTGGTCTGGATAAGTACAAACTGCTTTCCAATAGTTCAAGATGGAATAAAATAAACCTTTACAATGGGATTTTTCTTCTATTGGGCAAGAAAAGAAAATGTAATCTAAAAGCCAAATCCCCCCCCCCCGTTACTCGACGATTTTCATCCGGACGTCACCTCAACTAACACTAAATCACTTATAGGATGTAACATCTTATAGAAGAAAAAACTCGAGGAGGGTGAAAAAGAGACAAATTCAAATTGAATATTTTTTTCCTATAAGGATTGAAGGTATGATATTGAACAAGAGGGGTCCGAAAACATTACCCTGATATAAATATGTCTTTATAAATGATACTTCCACTTCTTTTCATTTCCCTCCCTCAGATCATTCCGTTTTCTTTAAATTTTTTCTTTATAATTTTGTCTCAACATTGGAAAACTAACACTAAAAATGTAAGACAAACAACTTAATAAACCTCAAAGCTTTAATAAAATTAAAAATTTATTAACAATGAAATTGATGAAGATTTCAGTCCTTTTTAAAAAAATGATTTAAGATAAATTGACAAAGAGCTTTCGCCCAGGGATCCTGAGCTTCGTCAATTCTTGAAATTCACAAAAATGAAGAAGTTTGAAAATTAATAAAATTTTTAATGTTTTCTTATGTCACGTGTCTAACTAAGTAAATAAATAAATTTAAAATGAAATTAAAAAATGGGAGGTTAAAGGAAAATTAAGATTTTAAGATAATATTATAATAAAAACTTCTTAGATTGTTTTTGTTCATACAGTCTTTGTCAAATTTTTTTATAGATTTTAGCTCGTATTAATTTCTACATAAAATTTTTTTCAAAATTAAAAATACCCCCTTACTAATGCTCAAAAATTCAATTTGAATACAGAATACCATGTTAAGACTGCCCCTAAACATACGCAGGAGAGACCTCTCAAATTTTCAAAAAAATACTTGACACACATAACAACCAAATACTTCACCACTCTAACCTTATTGTGGATCTGTATACTTCATACAGAACCACATACAGACAAAAGGAAATTTTTAGAAATGCTCTGTATAAAAGCTGACAAAGACAGTATGAACAAAAAACAAGACATTAACAATCTTAGCAGTATTTATTATAATATTACCTAAAAATCTTAATTTTTCCTTTAACCTCTCGTTTTTGAAATTTTATTTATTAATTTACTTAGTCAGACGCGTGGCATAAAAACATTCAAAATTTTATTAATTTTCAAACTTTTTCATTTTTGTCAATTTCAAGTACAGAAATTGACTGTACTGCCCAGCCCTTAAATAAATGTTTTAAAGAGGACTGAAGTCTTCAACAATTTAATTGTTATTTCAATTTATAACAGCCCAAAAGCTCTAAAGTTATTAAAAAATGTATGTTGCTAAACTTGGACGTGTATTTACTAAAAATTTAGAGGTATTACTGATGGATGTTAATGATTTTTCTTAATTTAACAATTTAGTTTGTAGACTAATATTATTGGCTAACGCGTCCAAATTAATCAATTTACTCTTTTAAAACTTTGAAGACCATCTGAAGTTTATCCACCATTAAGTCTTCTAAAAGTCCTTATTACATGATGATTTAATGAATCATGATAATTAAAAGATACATAGATATCTATGGTATAGTTACGTTATTGCTCGAGATTAATTTTAAATGCTTAATGACAGTTAGACCATTTCATGAACGATATTGTCATGGATGAGATTATTCATAATTTTATGGTTTAAAAACCTGTCTATCTTAAATCAAGCGTACTTTAATGGTGCCTGCGCTATACCATATATGATTTGTTGTTTATTTGATCATATTCTTTAAACAAATTTTAATTAGAAGCTGTCGCTTACGATGTAGTTCGAATGTGGGAAGTGGAGGCAAGGAGTGGTATGGATTCTGCTTGTTTGAGCAATTTGGCGTTAAAATGACTTAATTATTGGGATGATTTTCAGAACCTGGTAGTAGAAGAGATGTGGATTGCTGTACGGTCGGACCTGGGAGACATCCGAACTGTTTACCGATTCCGATCCCGAGAGATGATCCTTTCTACTCACCCAACAGACAGACTTGTATGAACTTCGCCCGTTCACTGGCTGGATTGAGACCCAACTGTTCTTTAGGTGAGTTTAATTTCTTTTTTAAGCTGATTTGTGCCTCTTTACCTATAAAGAAATAGTTAAAGACACTAGAATTAAGGGTTTGCGAAAGTAAATGTTATAGGGTCTTCTATTCATGTTATACTAAAAGTATTGTGATCATTTTTAATTAATTTTGATATCAATTAAGCTAAGGCAATTATTTTTGTTCTACGAACTTTGGCGATTCATTTCCGCCCCCATCACTCTATTTGAAAGCTCTTTCAGATCTTCGACCCCTTAGTCCATTAACGTAGCAACTGTTTCAAGGGAGGTTGTTTGCGAAACAAGCAGCGACCCCCATCCTAACTAAGAGTGGGATAAAGAGGCCCCCCCTCTAAAAGATAACAATGGTCGAATTGAAGAAATGTAAATAGACGTAGGTCCTGAGAGAAATTAATTTGGAGTGGAAGGGAGAGAAAAGTAGGAAAGAGGGGTGTTTGCTTAGTGGAATGAAAGCTTCGGCAAGGCTTTTGAAGGGCGCCCCTCTTTTCTCCGACTCTGTCCTCAAGAAAGCCCGCAATTACCTTCTCCTAAATACACGCATTATAAATTTTTCCTTCATAAACAAAAATTGGACTTGTAAAAGATACTCGTTGTTTTTACAATGTTATGTTGTTATAAAGAACACAAAAACCTTTTTCTATTATTTCTTCTTGTTCTTTGAATGAATTCATTCCCATTACCATGTTTTGATGTTTTAACACTAGTAAAGGTTTATTTTAGTGTTAATAAAAGATTATTTAATGGCTCTTTTAACGAGATACAATACCTCACCTCATAGTATCTTTAGATAAACATACGAATTTTTCTTAAAAAAAAAAACGGATTCGAAATATTTTAATTAGTTTGTCAGTTACGTTTGCTAAATTTTATTTCGAAAGAACGAAAAATTGTTATTTTAACATTTGTTATTTTCAATATCAACTTGAAGTTATAACATTAATTATAATAATTATTTTTGTTTTAATTGTTGCTTTGTTTAAGTCCCTACCTCCTTAAAGAGGTTGGGAAGCATTACATTAGAAAAAACGTAACACCCACTTTTTTTTATCAAATGTCAACGATTCAGCCCTACAGATCAAACAAAGTGAAAAAAATTGGTGTCTGTAGCACAGTTCTTGAGAAAGATAATTGTTGTGCACATTACTGATGAACTCGGTACGGTTTAAATGGATTTTCAATTTCAATGAAACTCATCTCAATTTTATGAAGAGTTAATCGGAGCGTAAAAATATATTTGTTAATAAAAAGTGTTTCTAATGATGCTTTGAAGAGCACTAAGTGTCACGGAAGCCAAGATTTTTATTTTTACTTTTCTGTAAAGTCATGTGAAAAAGATATTTTATTGTTATTGATATTTAAGACAATAAAATAGAAAAAATAGAAATGCCTTTTTCATAACGAGCCGTAGTTTCGCCACATGATAGCAGAGCGTGGTTCCGATTCACGGACCTCTGGGTAATGGCCCCCACCACGCTTCCACTGCTCTTGGCTGTTTAAGTGGTGTTTTAGAAAAGAGGACAACTATAGTAGCTCAGAAAATTCAGGTAATGGAGAAATATCGGCTAAACTGCAAAAATTAGTCCTTCCAACCTTTTCTGGGGATCGGCCTAAGTGGTTCGAATTCTGGGAGAGATTTGAGGCAGCTGTTGATATTAAAGTAGGGTCTCCAAAGTTGAGAAATTCTAAATTTAAACGCCACAAGCAAATTCTACGGAAATGCATTACTCCGGGGGAAGGGAAATTAAGAAAATGTTTAATTTTCAAAAAAAAAAATCTACAACACAATTCCACTAAGACGCCCAGACACGTTAGATCTTATAGACTATCAGGTAGAAAAAGGTTTTCATAAAACTCAAAAGAATTTATTGGAAACATGGAGGAAGGGAGCTACCCTGCTCAATAATTCTGGGAGTCTTGGAAAACGGAATGCCTTCTTGCGTTAAGAGAAAGGAAGATTCCAACTAACCGAACTAGAGAAAGTAGACAAGTTCCGCAGATCGGAAAAACAGTCATATCGAAGATCAGTTGCCACGATTGGAATGGAAATTAGGCCGCAGTATTTCCGTTAACATTAGTCAAGATGGGGAGATTCGATCAGCTGTAATTAAAACAACTGCAGAGATAACACGACCGATTTTTAAAATATACACTCGAGGTAGATGAATAGTCGTTTATTGTTCAAAAATGCTTTATTTTTTTGTTGCATTTGTTTGGTTTGTTTGTTGTTTATATCGAGTTTTACAAAGGATCAATTAGATCAAAAATGAATAAATACTTCGAGAACGCGAAGAAGATGATCCGGATCCAACAAGTCCAAGGCCGCCGCAGTGTTGCGGAAGCGAACATTTTTATTTTCATATTTTTGTAAAGTCGTGTGAAATAGTTATATGCCACAAGGCTGTGAGAAGTGTGTCTTTATGTCACGGCAGTTAGATTTACCGACGAGCGAAGCGAGTCGGGAAAATTGCCAAGACATAAAGACATTCTCAGCCGGATGGCATACACTATTTTTTTGAGGTAGCACTCATTAAATAAACTGATAAACAAATATAATATAATATACAAATAAATAAACGAAAAAAATAGTCTACGAACAAAAACAGAAACAAAATGAACGTTTTTAAAGAAACCTCATGAAGGTTTTACACAGATTGTTTTTGAACACGCTACATTACAGTAATGGTGGCAATATATGAATTACGTTTACATCGTAGGAGTTTTTTTACATTCATTATTGTCCTCGGAGGTGAAAAGTATTAAAATACCTCCTATATACAATAATGATTGGCTTCTCATCCTAAAAACGGTCTAATTACGTTTTTAAGAAAAAAGCCTTTTTCTTAACTAGCCGTAGTTTCGCCTTACAAAGAGACCTTAAGCACATATTCACAGTTCACAAAATATTTATATGAATGGAGGTCCACGTTTCTTGTATATGATTAATTTTTCATTAACTTTGTATTTTTGTATTATAGTTTTTAAGCCTCGTTCTATGATTAGCAGCTTGTTTCAATTTAATTTTAGTAACGGTATAAACATTTTAAGAGAAACAAACCAATGATAAACAATACGAGAAACCTCAAACGTAATGTTAAAACATTCTTGCCAAGTATTTCGAAATATTTCAGATTCCTCAATTTTCATGCCAGAATACTTGGGCAGAAGTCATTATGCGTGTCCCAAGGGGCCGAGGGGGGAAGAGACAAAGTTTAATCGCTTATTTATGACTTTGAAAAAAGTCAAGTTAAAAAGTCATTGGATAGATTATATCGACTGGAAATTAGAGAATCTTTTCTTTCTTGGTGTGAAGTTTTCAGAACAACTTAATACTCCACATTTTTACCCAGTTTAAGTTTTCTCTTTCATATTGTTTTCTACTTTCATTCTAACCTGTTTGTATGAAGGATACAGCGAGGTAACGAGTTGCCAACGTGTACAGAATGGGAGATGGATATAGTTGTTACATCGGGGAAGATATAATTAAATCCATCCGTATTATTTAGTACCCTTGGGATTTCTCATCATCTAAAAGACGAATGATCAGGCGGATTAGCTTTTTAACTAAATAGCGAAAATAGGTTACAAGATAGTTGGAATAATCATCAGTAAGGAATCTGTGTCAATCTAGATAAGAATTGTGTTCACTAATGGGTTTTACCTTATCCGGTAGAGCATAGGCTGATAATATGTTCTCAGACCAAAAGGTATCTGAAACCGAGGTCACGACAAGTGCAGTTCAGCGACTTTTCCTTTAACCCCATATTCCGTTGCAGGATTTTTCCTGATTTTATTTTGTGAACAATAATTTATGATATATGTCAAACAATAACTTATTAAACAATTACCATAATATAGTGATGTTAATCAGTCGCCTCTGTGGTTGAAGTTGTAGCGTCAGTACTTATAATCACCTTGAAACCTCGGAGGTCTGGGGTTCACATCCCAGGCTATCAATTTATAATAAATGAACTGTAAATAAAAACCTATGTTGAGCAATCTATCTGATATTACTCCAGCAGGGGTTATCCCCAATAATCCACAAGCCTCTAAATGGTCATGATTAGGGTCGGAGTCGAGGATAAACCCTATTTGCCATGCGACTGGAAGTCTATTGTACAATTTATTAATGATTGGAGTAAATGGTCATAATTATTATTTTACTAATATTCGCATCAAATTTCTTAGGACTCCATGTAGTTTCCATACGCCATAAGAATTTTAAAGTTGAACTCTTCGCAAGAGTCAAACGTTGGTGCATCTGAATTGTTCCACCCGGTATAACGTTGAGTTTTTCCGGGTAGTTAAAAAATGCCTACGATCTCAATAAACATAAGAAAAGCGTTACAAAATTTTGATTTTTCTCTGAAAGAGTGGGTTGAAGAATTTTCATTGCAACGTTACCCTATTCCATTTGCTCTGAGAACCTATCAAACTGTTTTGTAATTCTATTATCACTTATCTTTAATCTTTTTTAATAAAATGAAATATGAATATTATAAGATTATTATTCAAATAGAGACGCTCTGCAGGAAACTGATGCTTGCTTTCCTTTACTGAAAGGAAATTGGTCTAAGGTAGGGAATGTCTTGGAAAGAGAATAAAGCGTGATCCGATTCGCCAGTACCTGTTTAACCTGTTTAATTCATCCCTTTTTATGTCTGGAAATTATTAGATTTTTCTCTTTTTACACCTTGTCGTATTGAGTCACTACCTGCATAGGAATGCCCATATCATTCGTTTCACTTTTAGGACACTTTAAGCAAAGAATGAATATTTTTCTGTAAGTCAAAAGAACTTGTTTACAAAAATACTTCCAACTGTTTTTAATGTAATTTAGTTCGTCACAAACATATTTCTAATTTCATCCAATGCAATTTAGTGCACCTAAAAATAATTTCGTACGTACATACATACATACATACATACATATATATATATATATATATATATATTATATATATTTATAATATATATTATATATATATATATATATATATATATATATATATGTATATATATATATTCAGTCAGTGTCTAGCACTCGCCCGGTGTAGGTCTAGACCTTATCGCAATTTATAGTCAAACCTTTCACAGTGCCTATCATAGTTGTTTATATTTAATTTAATATTTTTATTTAAATCAGTTTTTATAGTTTTCACTAGTTCAAAACATTTATATTGTGATCCGTTATCTCTTTATTTTTGCATTATTGCACTGTAACGTTTAGCTTTATAACGCAATACTATTTATATTATATCAGCTACCACATGCAATCTCTGTGAGATCGATGTGCCTAACACGGATTACTTAGTCTGTGCACAGTGCTCCAAAAGTTGTCATTACTTATGTAATGAGCTAACAGAGACTAGTTTTAAAAAGCTTAGAGCTGAAGTCAAACAAAAATGGAAATGTGTTTCTTGTAAAAATAAAGTTTTGACTTCGTTATCGAATGTCAAAGATAATGTTAAAGCCGAAGTCACAGCTTATGTTCAAGAGTTAATCAATGAATTTAACAAAAAGTATTTTGACAAAATTAATGATCATTTTGTTAGTATCAATGAAAAAATCGAGCAAACATTTACCAATCAAAATTCAATGATTAATCAACTCATTACCGATAAATTTGCTGTAATTAATTCGGATATTAACAAAACGTTAGCTTTCAGTTTTCAACAAATTAATGTCGATATTTCCCAGCTCAATACTTCTTTAAAATCACTGACTGAGTTATATGAGAGCCTAAAGCAAGAGTTGAAGAAAATAAAGGCAGAAAAAAAGCGCTTAAGCAACGAGATCGAAGAACTTATAGATTACAGAGAACAAGATCAGAGATACGCCAGGAAAGAAAATCTAATTATTTCAAACATTCCTGAAACAGAGAATGAGAATTTAACCGCCATATTGGACGATGTAGCAAAGAGTATTAACGTCGAATTTGATGAAAGAGATATTAGCGTGAGTCACAGGTTGGGTAAAAAATCTGCAGCCAATAAGAGGCCTATTATAGTTCGTTTTTCGCGCCGTTGTGTTCGGGATAAATGGATGTCAAACTTTTGGTCATTATCTAAAGCAGACAAAACCAAACCTGGACTTGCACTAGCAACCGTAAACCCGAGATTTGAAGAAGGTCGGTTCTTCATTAACGATCATCTGACTCCAAGAGCTGCATATCTACTATCTAAAGCGCGTTTAGCCAAAACAGATAAGCAAATTTATTCAGTTTGGTACTCCAACTGCAACATTTTCTTTAAAAAGCACCAAGATTCTAATCCTGAAATCCTAAAATCTAGTTCACAGTTAGGTTAATTTAATTTTAGGTTGATTTTTTAGTATTTATTATTATTTTTAAATTACTATTTGGTTATTTAGATTTATATTTATACTTATATATTTTTTTCTCTCCTTATTATTTATTATTTTTATAATTTGTATTTATGATTAACTTATAAGTTAATTTATTAATTAAATATTATTTTATTAGTTTATTATTATTAATTTTATTTAAATTATATTATATTATCTGTTATTTATATTATATTAATTTTGTTATTTGCCTAATGGTACTTTAAAATTATATAGGTATTATTAAGTTGTTATTTATTAGTTTTGTTTTCAATAATTTATTGTTTTAAAAAAATCAATTTATTTATTTATTTTTATCAATCCCTCTTAACATATACATATTAAAATATTATAGGTTTCATTATTACTTATTTATGTGCATGTTTCGTATACATTGATAATATTTGCGCATTGCATACATATTTATTTTTTAAGTTTTGCTCATTTTTTAAAAAAATATTTATATTTATTATCTATATCCATTTTATTTATTTTATTAACTATTTATTTATATGTTATTGATGGATCCAATTTATTTAGGTTTTCTTTTTTTTAGTTTTAAGTATTTAAAACTGTATATAATTAAATTAGAAATAAAAATAATAAATAAAAATAAAAGGATTCTAAACAACATGACTGGTCTATTAAATAGTTTAAATGAATATAATAATAATGAAACCATCATTATGAATGGTCCAAATGAATGGCATGATTTTCTTGTTTTTAAAGAGCATGGTATAACTATAGTTCAGCAAAACGTGCGCAGTATAAGAGCGAGATTTAATGAGATGTGTGCTTTCATGAGTAGCTTTAATAATAATATAGATGTTTTAGTGCTTACAGAGGCATGGATCGAGCATGATGCCGGCTATGATATTGCGGGCTTTGATAAATATATTAAAAAAAATAAGCATAATAAGTGTGACGGACTTGTAGTTTATGTTAACAAACTAAGCTTAGCAGTAAGTTATTGCATGTTGATATTGAGTATTCTAACTCGATACATTTATTAGTAAAAACTTTATTCTCAGGGCATGAAATTTTAATAACTGCTATTTACAGATCACCAGAATTAAACCCAGATGATTTTATTTTAAGTTTAAATGATTATTTAAATGACAATAAGCGATATCGAAACCAAGTCCTTTGTGGTGATTTAAATATTGATATACTTGGGGGTTCCAGTATGAATAGAACCAGTCACTCTTATCTTGATTGCTTAAGTCAATTTGGTTTTACCCGATATTTAGACGGCATCACACGAGTTTGTCCTTCTGGTGGCACCTGTATTGACCACATTTTTATTAAATTGCCATCCTCAGTTAATATTAAAACATCTATCTTAGATACTCGCATCACAGATCATAGGACTGTAATTGCTTCATTGACTTTTAAACATTTCAATACTCCCAATAAAAGCAATCATAATATTAATTCTAATATCATAAAAAAACTAATAGTTGATGAACCTAATATGATTAAATGCTTAGAAGTCGAGAACTGGGAAAAAGTCTTAAAAAATGACAAGAGCGATGAAGCTTTCACTTTATTCTATGATATATTTACAAATATATTATATAATAATAGAACAGAAAAAATTATTATTGTTAACTCTAAAAACAGGAAAATCAAGCCCTGGATAACTTCAGCTATCATAAATTCCATTAGATTTAGAGATTCCATGGCTCGTAGACTGGATAAAGAACCGGACAACCTGAAATTAAAAGAAAAAATATAAAAAGTACCGAAATAATTTGACTAAAATTATAAGGAAAGTAAAAAGACGAGTACTACGCCAATAAAATACAGGAAACTAAGGGTGATGCTAAAAAGTTTTGGGAGCTTTTAAATGAAGCTACAGATACAACAGTACGTAAAAATATAAATTTACCTGAATTAAACAAACATGATGGCTCTGGCGTAGTTAAGGATCCTCAAGATATTACTGCTGAATTCAACAATTACTTTTCTAGCATAGGAAGGGAGATTGCTGACAGAGCTCCAGCCGCTGGCCAGAGTTCTGCCAACCAGATCCCTTCTTATCATAAATCTTTTTACTTACATCCAGTTGATGAGGAAGAAGTTATAAATTAGTTAAAAATTTAAAATCAAATACTGCACCAGGCCATGATGGTATATCTTCTAGCATGTTAAAAAAAACTGTCCAACTTATAGCTAAACCCTTAGTTCACTGTATTAATTTATCTTTTAATCAAGGTAATTTCCCTGATCAACTGAAACAAGCCATAGTTATCCCTCTTCATAAGGGAGGCGATACTAAAACATTAAACAATTTCAGGCCGATATCCTTACTTCCTGCTTTATCTAAAGTTTATGAGAAAGCTATCAAAAATAGACTAGTTGAGTACTTAGAATCTAATAATTTATTGGCTCAATTGCAATTTGGTTTTCGTAACGACCTAAGCACTGAAGATGCTATTTATTT
This sequence comes from Microvelia longipes, assembly GCA_018340805.1. NCBI lineage: Eukaryota > Metazoa > Arthropoda > Insecta > Hemiptera > Veliidae > Microvelia > Microvelia longipes. Next base: position 52,046,506 of record JACMZG010000022.1, read on the forward strand.
TATTACATCTAAAATTATGGAATCCCTTGATGAAGGTAAAAAAAGTTATCGGGGTCTTTCTGGACTTACAAAAAGCATTCGACACTGTCGATCATAACATTTTAATTAATAAATTAGAACTTTTAGGCATACGAGGAGTTCCTTTAGCGTTATTTAAGTCTTACCTGTCTGACAGAAGTCAGCAAGTAAGATTTAAAGATTTGCTGAGTCATCCTCTACCTATTCAAATAGGAGTACCTCAAGGAACTTGTCTCGGGCCTATTCTTTCCCTAATTTTCATTAACGACTTACTGAAACATACTACAATAGAATCAGGACAGGTAATATCATTTTGTGACGACAGTACAGCGATTTTTACAGGTAATTCGTGGACAGAAGCTTTTCAGTTTGCCAATAAAGGTATGCAAGAAATTAATGCATGGTTAAATAAAAATAAATTATCTTTAAATATAAACAAAACAGTATACCTTACATTTTCTTTAACAGAACCTGGAAATATTCAAAGCAATAATAGCACAAACAGTGTAAAAATGCATGTCTTTGATTGTAAAAGAGAATTATTTTGTCAATGTCCCTTTATCCAGCATTCAGACTCAGTTAAATATCTTGGTGTTATCGTAGATAAATATCTCAAGTGGAAAAATCACATTTACTATTTATGTACAAAAATCCGAAAAACAATTTATAAGTTTTATCAGTTAAGATCAATACTGTCCTTAGCTAACTTACGTAGTGTATATCTTGCTCTATGCCAATCTTTACTTGAGTATGGTATCCTAGGGTGGGTGGAGTCAGTCCTTCCATCAGAGTCGTCCTGGAAATAACGCAAAAAAGGATTATTAAAATATGCCTTAAAAAGAATATAAGATATTCGACAGATGAAATATTTAAAGAATTTAAAGTCCACGATATAGGAATGTTATATAACTATAAACAAATACTATTTGTGAAAAAGAACATACTTAAATATGACAAGTAGAACATACTTACGCGACTAGACGAGTAGATGGAACTAAAATAGTAGAGCCTTCATGTAGAACTACAGCCGCCACCAGACATGCCTCCTTCACTGCTCCCAGACTTTATAAATTTACTTCCCGACAATATTCTGAATACCATTCCGTTTAAAACTTTTAAAAGTAAATTAAAAAAAATTATTTAGGCCAGAAAATTGAGCTGATAAAAAGTTTATTTTATTTTATTTTATTTCTTATTGCTTAGTGTTAGCACTGTTATAATTATTGTTGAAAAAAAGTTAGTAATTAAGTTAATTAAAGTTAGTACTGACTCAGTGCCGCGCTCGAGCTTTGCTCCTGCGGCTGTGCAATAAAATGTTTATTTTTGTGAATTATTAATATCTAATATCTGTAATATTGTTCAAATAAATAAATAAATAAAATAAAAAATAAATAAATATATATATATATATATATATATATATATATATATATATATATATATATATATATATATTATATATATATATTCTTGTTTAGTGAGACCCCCCTTTCAAAACACCACCCCCCTCCGGCCCTTCCATGTTTCAACCCCAAAAGCCCATTTTTTCTTTGAACATTCGCTACAATCAAAAATAACTACCTATTTCCAGAATGGCGAACAAAATAGGTTGATTTAAAATATTCAAGCTTTTGAGGAGGAATAGGTCCTAATTAATACACAAAAAAACTAATTTTGCCAAATTTTGGCAAAATTAGTTTTTGTATTAATTAGGACCTATTCCTCCTCAAAAGCTTGAATATTTAAAATAGAGGTCCCTATAAAAATTTTTTGTTGATTTAAAATGTAATTGTATGAAAATGTCATATAAAAGTTTTACCAAATTCAATATTGCCGCCACAATTAAGAAAAAAACTGAGTTCAATTTTTTTTTTCAGAAAAAGTATTTTTTTAATAGATAGGGAGCGAACTGAGTTTCTTATTGCATAATAAGGGTTTTATGAACCTAGCAAGTAAGGCGAACCCAATCAATTTTTATCAATATTAAAGTAATTAAGCGAGCGCAGAGAGCCGTTTTGAATGAACCTAATGTATATTTTAGCGTTTACGTTTGTATTAGACCATACTAGCGAGCGAAGCAGGCCTTTTTTTACTTAATTTACAACTCTACAGAAAGCAATAGTTCTAACACACGCAGTATTGTTCGCTGTTTTTTTGTTAATGTAAAATAAATTAGAAAAGAAAAATTATCGAAACTTGGCACATAGTGTCCGCTCTTCTGTGAACCACTTTCTAACTAAAAAATAAAACCTGAGCACAAAAATGATTATTGCTAGTATAGAGCCTTAAAGCTCATTAGAAATAACCCCTGCGGAAACCGCCTCATGTGATAGTAGCAACTGTTGCGCTCTAAGTGTAATATAATGCCAGCGATAATTTATTAAAACTGAGAGAGTAACCTGGGATGCGAACGCTAGACCTCCGTCGTGTTTAAACATCAGTATAAATACTGACGCTTAAACGATCTTGAAGATCCGTAATAAGTTAAATTTCAGTAACTTGTAAAATAAAACATTTATAATACAAAATAAAACACAAACGTTATGATAAATTATTCGAATTATTCTTGACTCCTAAGTAAATAATCTTAATTAAAAAAAAGTTTTTAAAAAAAACAGAAAATAGTATTATTGGTTAAAAAAAGTTTTTATTAAAAAAAAGTTTGGTGTAGGGAGGTTGGTGAATTCTTAATGTTTTCTGCACCAATTGGTTCCTTATACCGAAAATTGGTCTTCGAACTGCAGACAAAGCATTGACAGAATGAAAAATTATTCCGCAGGAATAAAAAGTAAAATAGGTTTTTTTTACTGATTTCCATTTTTTTTTCTTTTCCAATTTATTCTTTATTTATCTTAGTGAAAGAATAAGAAGGAGATGAAGGACTTCTGGTGACGGAAAGTTTTATTATTTTGACGAACCAAGGGAAAGGAATTAGGGAATAAATTTCACGGATGTTTTGAGTTTGAAAATCAATTTAGATTGATAGAGATTGGGTTATTGAAAACTTATTGTCTCTATGCTTTATTTTTAATAAATAGGCAATTAAGTAAATTGGCTGATTACTAATAGTAACTAATATGTTCTTAGGTTATATTTGGGTGCCGTGTGGTTAGTAGGTGAGTAGGTGCGAGTGGTTAGTATGTGCGTTAGTAGGTGCCGAGTAGGTGCCGTAGTTAGTAGTGCCGAGTGGTTAGTATGTGCCGAGTGGTTAGTAGGTGCCGTGTGTTAGTAAGTGGTTAGTAGGTGCCGTGTAGTTAGTAGGTGCCGTGTGGTTAGTAGGTGCCGAGTGGTTAGTAGGTGCCGAGTGGTTAGTAGGTGCCGAGTGGTTAGTAGGTGCCGTGTGTTAGTAGGTGCCGAGTGTTAGTAGGTGCCGTGTGGTTAGTAGGTGCCGTGTGGTTAGTAGGTGCCGAGTGGTTAGTAGGTGCCGTGTGGTTAGTAGGTGCCGAGTGGTTAGTAGGTGCCGAGTGGTTAGTAGGTGCCGTGTGGTTAGTATGTGCCGAGTGGTATAGTAGGTGCCGAGTGGTTAGTAGGTGCCGATGTGGTTAGTAGTGCCGAGTAGTAGTAGGTGCCGAGGTGGTTAGTAGGTGCCGTGTGGTTAGTAGGTGCCGTGTGGTTAGTAGGTGCCGTGTGGTTTAAAGGCAGTTGATTTTTATACCTACGCCTTTAACTTGAGAATCCACTACGATGACCATTGACCACTGGGGGATTAGTCATGTTATGTCTGGTTAGTAAGGTTGCATCCTTGGTCCAAGTGGTTAAAGCGTTATTCTAATCTTCGACACCACGTACGTCTAGGGTTCTTATCTCAGGATACACTCTTAGGGTTTCACCCTGTAGTGAGAAGTGAGAGAGAGATGTGGTGTTAATCCTGTTAAAACAAGTGGTGCCTAATCCTGTAGAGAAGTGACTTGACTATCATTTTAAATAGCTTAAACTAGAAACAACACGTGTCCCACTGCCAGACAAAGCTTTTCTGCTCTCCAATCTTTAAGGCAAATACATTTATATTTTATATAAGCTACTATTTTGGGTCCTGAATTTGGCCAAAACCCAGGTCCAATTAGAGTTAGGGTTCTCTACTTTGTGGAAGTTTTTTTATTTACTTGGCAAAGTAAACCATCCTTATTTGATGAAAATCGCAATCATTTTGGGCGATCTCTAGGTGTTGGGCGATCTCTAGGTGTTTGGCGATCTCTAGGTGTTGGCGATCTCTAGTGTTGGGCGATCTCTAGGTGTTGGGCGAACTCTAGGTGTTGGGCGATCTCTAGGTGTTGCATACTTAAAGATTTATTGCCACGGAACTAGACCATGCTAAATAAAAATATTAGGAATTTACTGACTGTACCCAGCCAGTCAATGAATGTTGAGATTAAGAAGGATTACATGACGGAACTCGGCTATGCCCAGTTATTTATATTGGCATGATTTTCTGCTGTTATTTATTATATTTCTCACTTTTCCTCAATTATACCGTAGGTATATAGGAAAAGTATTGTATCAGCAAAAAATCCGAAATCAAGATTTTTGTATTTATGCTAAAGAGTTGAAACTTTGTACAAAAATCAGTCTGTAGATTTTTATATTTTATCGAATGACTTGTAAAGCTTTTTTAAAAATAGTAAAATATGGGAAAATAATCCGATTGAGTTGAAATTTAGCTCAAGTATATACCTTTAAGTAATAAATAAGTACATCAAGTTTCCTTTCAATATGACAAGTATATCCATGGTTAATGGGGGATCATGGATTAAAAGTTCAGCAGCATCGAGCGTAGTCATTGTCGGTATGGATAACCGCTGGGAATGAAACGAATTTATTTACTATATGAGGACGAGCGAAGCAAGGCCGAAGCTGGGAGGATGAGCGGAGCGAAACCGATGTGATGAGGAAAAGTTCCGAGGTACCCCGTACCCGATTTTCAATTTTCTTATCAGACACCAATGATGGTCTCGTGTAAGTTCAAATCACATCGCGTGTTTGGTACATAATCAGTATTATCTGCTTAGCAACTGTTTTATTTTCTAATTTATGGTCACTAGACACAGCATAAGATGTAATTTTTAAATTTAACTTATGTTGTGAAACTAAACTGGATTCAAATTTAGACTTAGAGTTGCCCTGTTTCCTCTATTTCTCTGGAATTACAATTTCTTTCAAAGTTCGTACAATTTTTATTCAACAATTTTGACGAATGAATTAAAATTAATTTAAAAAAAAGTTTTTGGTAAAAAAACATTATATACAAGGCCTTGAGGTTAATAATGTATGCAGTTTTAAACTGAGTGATACGATGATAACAGACACACACACATTCAAATACAGATAGAAAACATTGTAAAAACCACTTAGGAGGCCTTAAAAACAACTGAAGCGGATAATTCAGCTAGTATCCCGGTTTCGGTTATTTTTCGCAAACACAATACTTTCCCTATATACCTACGGTTATAAATGAGGAAAAGTAAAAAAAGAAAAATCTATCTTCCTCAGCCATCAGAACGTTTTCGCGATTGATTAAACTCGGGGAAATAAGTTTCCGGAGACACCAAACCTTAAAAAAATGTTTTCTCTTTCGCTTCTGTAACCTTCAGAATTAAAATGAAACAATGAAGACAATCAGGAAAAGAATGCTTAGAAAAATAAAATATTATAAGGAAGAAAAAAAAGGATAAAAAAAATTTCTTGAGACAAGATCAGAATAAGGGTGAAGAATTATTTAGAAACAACAGAATGCAAACAGAAGGTAGAAAGAAGGTAATCAAATTGTGTCCAATCAGATTTGACGGGGGGGGGTATGATCGGCACCTCAACAAACTCATTAGTCTTGTCGCGTCTTTCTCGCCGCCCCCCCTGCGCCCTCCCCGCGCCCTCGAGAAATCATAACAACCAGTCCCTTTTCTTTGAGAAATCATTACCGACTCCTCTTATCAGTTCTTTTGGAGAAAAAATTATTAATTAAAAATTAAAATTGATATTTGATTGGGTTAATTTGTATTTTAAAAGGATTCTATTTTTAATCAAATTTAGTAATTTTTATTTAAGTACAAAAATGTTAAAAACTGTATCAATCATTTAAAACAATGATTGATACAGTTTTTACATTTTGTATATTGAAGACTAGTAAAACTAAGTAAAGACTAGTAAAACTAAGTTAAAACTAGTAAATCTAAGTAAAGACTAGTAAAACTAAGTAAAGACTTATAAGACTAAGTAAAGACTAGTAAAACTAAGTAAAGACTAGTAAAACTAAGTAAAGACTAGTAAAACTAAGTAAAGACTTATAAAACTAAGTTAAGACTAGTAAAACTAAGTAAAGACTAGTAAAACTAAGTTAAGACAAGTAAAACCTAAGTAAAGACTAGTAAAAACTAAGGTAAAGACTGGTAAAACTAAGTAAAGACTAGTAAAACTAAGTAAAGACTAGTAAAACTAAGTAAAGACTAGTAAAACAATAATTTTATTTTAAATATAATGTCTTGTGTATGTGTGTGTGTGTTATCATAGTTGTTAACATTGTGTTATGCTAGAGAGGTGAAACTTTAGATAAATTAATCATTGGATCTAGCTGTGCTTTCTGCAAAATAATTTTGGATGACATAACTAAACGACATTAATAACTCACCAAAATATTTCAACAATTCATAAATCGTAGAAAAAATGTTTGGTTTACTTTGATATTTTAGAGCAACTACTTAAACCATCTTAAACTAACTTATCAAAGCAACTAATGTGACAAGGTTGACTCATTTTCAGTTTAAGTCCAATTTTTATCCAATCACGTTTTTTAAAAAAATTGTCAATATTCGACACAAACCACAAAAAATAGCCCACCTTTGTTGGAATGCAGCACGAGTATATACCCTTGTGCAAAGTATACTAAGTTTTATTTCAATACAGTTTCTATACCTGTGGCTTTATTAGATTACTAATGTTAAGCACCATCGAGCGAGATCAGTACCTAGATTGGTTACCGCCACTGGAATGGACACGGATATTTTTATTGTCTCAGGACGAGCGAAGTAGTCCTAAGGAATACCGTAATATAAATTAGGTGATTTCTATATTATGAGAAAGGGCGGTCCAAAGTGGTCAGCATGATCCTAGTAAGTCCGATTGTGAGAGTTCTAGATAAGTTCCAGATATCCTGCCATTTTTAATAAAGTAATAGTATTTATTTTTCATAAGGGTTCTAAACTCAATTTATAAAAAAGTATGAATTTAAGTACGAATACTTTATAAAAAGCTTAAGTACGATGTCACTTAAATGTGTTCCTCCTTTTTCCTTTTCTTCCTTTTTCGTAATTGCAAACGCTTTATTTTTCTTTAAACAATTTTTACAAATTTGTCTTAATTTCACTTCTCTATTTTTAAAGGAAAGGGAAGTGTTGTAATAGAGAAAAAATGTGACACCACTTGGGAAGTTAACGTTGTTATTTAGGGACTAAGGCTAATTAAGGAAATGGGGAAAAAAAGTTTTTGACAGATCTCAAAGAGAGGTAGGATTTGTGGGGTAAATTAGGGTTCTGGATTAGGGGACGTTAATGAATAATTTGTACTTGATTTGAGTTTAATTTTGAGTAATGAGGGGTAGAAAAAACTAACATGACATCGACTTGCAGGGAGAGCTAACCGGAACAAGTGTTGTAACCCCGTCGTCTGTCTTAGGAAATGGAGGAGGGTTTAATTATCTCAGCCTGTAAGCAAATTGACGAAATATTTGAACAGTACTTTTCTTTTTAATTATTGAAGAATGAAATGTAGACACAATTTGAAAAATGAAATTTTCTGTTTTCCTAAGAACCGAATTTGTGAAATTAAGACCCTTACTCCAATAATTATTACTTAACGCTAAAAGAGTCACCCGTGGTGTAGTGGTTAAGGTACGCGGCAAATACACAGGATGAATGGACTGTAAACTCCCGAGTTTATTTAGTTATGGGTTCAATCCCAGCACGGGCCTCTGGGATTTTTATGAGAGGGATCAAAATTCTGCGTACCACGTCCTTCAGAAGGGAAAGAAGTCCTGAAGTCCTTCAGAAGCCGGTGGTCTCGAGCCTGTGCGTTGTCAGGTATTCGTTAAAGATCCCTTACCCTAAAGGAAACTGAGGGACCCTCATAGTAGATTCATTATAATACTATTCTGTTTCTGCCTTGTAGTTTAAAGTGTGTGGAGGTTTAAGATACGAGTCAGTGGAGCATGATTGCTTGAAAAAAGCATGAGAGGAACCATAGAAATTCATGGCTCTTCTGTCTAGATTAGATGAAACAAATATACTTTCACCTGAATTTAAATTCATCCAAATTATTTATTTATCTTATCTTAGGGTTAAAATAAACGCTTCATCAACGTTTCATCTTACGTCCAGGAACTTCCCTTATCACCTTTTCCCTATCTATCACTATAACATAAAAACACACCCTGTTTTTCTTCAGTTTCCCATTTCCCTTTATTAACTATATTCCTTTATAGCTTACTTTATAAACTATTCTTCATTTTATATTCACCTTGTTCGCTTAAAAAAATAAGCCATTATACACTTAGATCACGTAACACATTCTTTGAAAAGAACTCACTTTTTGTATTTATAATATTTTTATAACATTTACTCCTTTTATTGTTTAAACCTTTTTACCAGTTTTTTTGCTTTTGAAAGTAATACAGCCCATGCATAGTAAAATAGGGGGGAGGGGGGGGGTTAAAAAACCAACTAGACCGATAATTCGACAATGCATCATTTTTTATTAGACCTCTTCGGTTAAAGAAAGCACTTTTTATTTGCTCAAGGCTCTACAAAGGGGCAGACTGTGCTGCCTTCTAGCGGGATCCAATAAAAATTTGATTAACTACCCCTTGGTATAAGCCAGATGACACAACCATAATAAACCCTTTTCAAAAGAATAAATAATAAAGAAAATTGAGTAGAGTATATAAATGTATATCATTTATTATATGTAAAAATATTATAAGCGTAATCATTTATTATAATCCCAGTGTATTTATATGTGGGTTTTATGAGCGAGATATTTTATATTATATAGGATAAACAATTACGTACCATTAGAGATGATTCAATTTTTCTCTCTACTCTTTAAGCAGTTTTACTCTAAATTGTTTAAGCTTCTAAGTAAAGACTACAGTAATAACGCATCATCGCATATAAATGCGATAATGCTTGTTTCAGAGAATTTTCATTGAAAATATTTTCTATGTCTCATAGGATGGCATGGCGAAAATGAAGTTAGGAGTATGTCTGAAATCCGTATTATCACATACTACAAAAATAATATATATAATATATATATATATTATATATATATATAATATATATATATATATATATTATATATAATATATATATATATTATATATATAAATGTGTGGTGTGTGCGTGTGTGTGTATAAAATAGAAAAAATCTTCTAAGAGATTAACATTTTTTAATTTAATTAAATTTTGTACTTTATCAAAAAATCTATCAAGATAAGAAATTTTTGCCGGGGAAAATAGTAACTTTTATTAGGGGGCGCTTGATTGAAAAAACCGGTTCGGAGACGATATGACCCCTCTAAATAGTCTAAAAATTAAAAAGGTGGCAATTACCAGAAAACTTAAAAGACAGTGTGTTAACATAAAAAAATTATGGTGTGGTGGTGTTTTCGATGGATCGTGAGGCACTGGGTCGTATGAAACTGGTTCTAAGTTGATAAGACCACTCGAAGTAACTAAAAAGTCGAAGAAACTGTAGTAAATAAGCATAAATCCTAAAGTACGGTTTGTAACAACAAAATTCGTTTGTTGTCTTTCATACTTTTGGGGACCGATTTGAATTATAACGATCCAGAGTCAATAAGATCAGTTACTAACTAAAAGCTAGGGTGCTCAGGATAGAATCCTGGTATAGTCGATAATTTTCTATTGTTTTATTTCCGTATTATAAGTTTATTGCTAATAATTTATGGCGAGGAAGCCTGCATACCGGAAAAATTTTCTTTAAAATGCGTCCTTTCATGTTTAACAATATATTTACGAGTATTGTTTCCAGTTTATGCCTTTTAACTTGAGCACTAAGCATTTTACTCTTTACTCAACTTTTTGAGCTGTAAATTATTGTACATAATGTTATTGCAATAACAATTTTGGATGTTTGTGCCTAGTTTTCTACGAATAATAGGATAAATATGGGCATTTTTAATTGAAATGTTATATTTTATAAATTTTCCAAAAAAAATGTGTAGCGAGTAGTAATGCAATACTGCTCAAGTTAGAAAGTACAAACCGCAAACTTGAACATAAAACGGATTGTTACGCACGGAAGCAGTTTATAACGTAATTACTTATTGTTATTTATTGTTTTTTTAAAACCTAACAATCGCAGATAAAATGCGGTACTCAACATGCGAGTGTTACGTCGAACATGTGTTACGACTATTGTTTTCACTCGGGCTAAAAATTAACACTCGCATGCTAAATTTCCTTTTCCTCACTAGTTGTGTAATGTACTATTGTTGCTTTTACTACACTTTATTATCTTACTAATATATTTTCCTCTTTTTCTTACGCAGCTTTCATTTAAAGGACTATATTAGTGGTAAGTACATTTAGTTGTAGTGTTTGTTCACTAGATGGTTCCACTGTCTCTACTCTGTTCTCTAAGCCGAGCTAAGATTTTCCAACGTTTTCTCCAACACTCTACCCTTGAGTTGTTGTAAAGAGTAGGTCATGTTTCTGGTTGACCCGAGAATAAAACCTGCCCCAATATTTCCTTAAAACACTATCATTTATGATTTAGGTTTTAAAAAATTATTTCATAATAATAATGTTATTAATGTCACTATTTGCAAATCAAACTTGTGTCTTGAGTGCAAGACTGTTGACAATGTACTTCGTTTACACGCGGGGTTTGGCAGGGGATTTAACCCCCCCCCCCCCCTTGTGTTGACAGTTGTGTGAACACGAAATTCAACCCCGCGAATTTTCGAAAAAAGCTTAAGGGGTCAGGGATGGGGGGATTGGGGGGAGGTAGATTTTTTGAAAGTGTGGGACTCACTGGTCACGATAACTTTTGAAATCTTTCTCGGATCCTTTTAAAACTTGGTACAAAAATCGACCTTGCTAATGTCCCGAACCCTATTGTTTATGAAATATGTGTGGCATCATTACCCCACACTAATGACCCCATAAACATTTCAAATCTTCATATAGTGTTTAGATTGAGCTGAAATGTTTTACACATATACTAATACGTATGGTTATCAAAAATACGTATTAATGAGGGAAAGTAAAAGTTGCAAAATTATTTGGGAAATTTCCTAATTAATAAAATAACACCGTAATAAAATATTATTGAAGACCACGTCAATATAGATGAAGAAGCCGACGTTACGCTTTCACTGTGGGAGGCATCTTCAGGGATTTCCATCTAGGACAGCATGGATGAAAAACACAATGCTCTACTAAATTGAATTTAATTCTTCGTCTTCATTGACGCGGTCACCACCGCGTGACCTTATGTCAACAACCGCGGAAGCCTACGCAATTCAAAAAAATATTATTGTTAAAACAGTAAAAATCGAGTACGGGGTACCTCGGAACTATTCCTCATAAAATCGGATTCGCTACGCTCATCCTCCTAGCTTCGGACTCGCTTCGCTCGTCCTCAGAATTTACAAGTCGTAATTTTTTTACTGCAAAACATCTTCGGAGTCGCTTCGCTCGTCCTCATATAGTAAATAAATTTGTTTCATTCCCAGCGGTTATCCATCCAGACACTGACTACACTCGATGCTGCTTAACTTTTAATCCATGACCCCCCAAAACCCTTGGATATACTTGTCATATTGAAAGGAAACTTGATGTACTTATTTATTACGTAAAGGTATATTGTTGAACTAAATTTCAACTCAATCGGATTATTTTCCCATTTTTAAAAAGCTTAACTAGTGATTCGATAAAAATTGAACTAATGCTGATAATAAGATAAAACTTGGCCCATATGTTAGTCTTATAAATGGTCTTATATATGTGCCAAATTTCAATCTGATCGCGCAGCATTTTTTCGCGTTTTATGATTTTTCGAAACTTTTTCTGAGTCATTATAGTGGGTTAATGACGTCATAAAAAATATTTTCTAAACAGCACAACTACAGCGGTAGACTGATTTTTGTACTACGTTTCAAGTCTTTAGCATAAATACACTGGGAGCTACGATGATAACAGACACAAACACACACATACATACAACTTGGCGAAAACCACTCAGGAAGCCTTAAAAACGCCTGAAACGGATAATTCCGGTGACATCCCGGTTTCGGAATATTTTGCAGACACAATACTTTTCCTATACCTACGGTATTAATAAGGAAAAGTAGAAATTTGCTTAGCTGTTTTGTAGATTATTGCTGTTAATTTCTGTGATTCTGTTGTATTGTGTTGTTTAATTTACTTTTTGTTTATTCAGTTATAATGAGAAATAAAGAAACTTGCAATAAAAGGGGAGGAAAGATAAAGTAAACAAACTTGTGACAATTCTATTTATTAATTATTTATTTTAATGCTGTTAAGTATTTATCTTTTTGTTGTTTATTTTTAATTTTATATTGAGATAAATTATTTATTTATAATGCTTTTGTTTATTTTTCCTGTTTGGAAAGGGAAGGTATAGAGGGGGGTGGGTGGGAAGGAGTCGCGTAATTATCCTGTTTATAATTTATTATTGGTCTGCTGGAGTTTTCATTCCCCTCCTAGTGTATAGTTTCCTCGGTAATACAGAGAGAGTTTTCACTTTTGTTTGTTTTATTAAATTAAAGCAGGGTTTGTTTGTTTGTTTGGGAAGGAACAGTAGGGGGAGAGGGTCGAGGAGGAGAAGGTTGAGGATGGGGAGGGGTTTGTTTGTGGAGCGATGGAGGGAGGTTGTTTTGTTGACGATAGGTTGTTGTGTAGGAAGGTTTAGAGAGAGAGATATATAGCAGTATATAGATGTGTGAGAGAGTAGGCTATCTTTACTGTCCCGTTCTAAGGGGGGGTTTCAAGCTATAACTAGAGGAAAGGGAGCCGTGTTGCTAAATAAACAAGACAAGCTCCTGTGTCGAGCTAGTACCCTGGCTTAATGTAAACAGGCAGCGGCCTAACCCGTCAGCTTTCTGTAGAGTCCAGAGTAAATATATACAAAACTAAGGGTAGTCGCTGTGTTTGGCTATACCCCCCCTCGTCTACAGAGTTTGTTTACCAATTAACCCTGCAGAACCTTTCCTATACCTTGTTTACCCTTTAGAGAACCGAGTAAACAACAAGGGGGGTTTGTAGAAGAGTTTGTTGTGCTCGGGTCTGTTTACGTGATATCAGGCATACAGGATTCTCCAAGGGGTCCTGTTGTTGACTCAGTAAACACAGTTTGTTTGGCTAGGGAACGCTCTATTTAGAGTATTAGTACAAGGGAGGGAGTTTGTTTACTCAATTTCCCCCGTCCTGAGATGCTAGAGGCCCTAGCGAAGGGCCCGGTCATGTTTACAGGCTACCAGGCGACCGGACTCTGTATGGAGCTATGCCACTTGTTCCAAACGACTCCCTTTCCCAACAAATCGATTCTTCACTTCCTTTCAAGGGCGCGCGCATTCCCGCCAAACCTAACTTTGGTTCAAATTTAAACTTTACATATCGAATAAGATATAATTCTTAATCTAAACATGACCCCAACCTCATTGCAACATTTTTCCTTTGGAAATTCGCAAAAAATAAATATTTCTACTAAATGATGTTTTGCATTTCAGGCTAAATGTTCCTCTTATTGGACCATTTTCTGAAATGATGTTTAGTAGCGGATTTCAACCAGAAAATGACTCTAATAAGCATAGGCGATTCTAAGATAGACTTGGGGGACTAAAGACTCCCCCCCCCCAAAAAAAAAATACATATTGCCTCTTTAGCTGCAATTATTTTATTTATCCTACTTTTAATAGATTTGTAACAGAGGTTACCAATCAACATGATCTACTTTTTTAGATTCATATTACTTAAAAGTTAAATATGTATACATGTAATACAGGTAAATAGTAATAAAGAAGAGTTGGATTAAATTTTGTTAAAAAATACAGTATTATAAACCCATATATATATATATATATATATATATATATATATATATATATATATATATATATTATATATATATATATATATATAATATAATATATATATTATATATATATATATTTGTTTATATTATTATTTATTATACAGAGTGTTTCATATAAGTGTCGACCAAAGATGGAGGGGATAGTACTCTTTAAGGGAAATAAAAAATGTCCTATAATATAAACCCTAATTTTCAAATGTTTTTCCTTACGGTCAAATTTAATATTTGTAAAAACTGTTTCACCTCGCATCATAAAATTGTTAATAACTTTTAAACTGTTCAAGCTACAATGATGAAATTTGTTTCGTTGGATAGCTGAGTCAATTTTCTAAAGGACGAACTATTTAACTATGTCAAATATTTTGGAAGTACTACCAAAAAATTTGCATGCAATATGATTTTTTGCAAAAATTGAGTTTTATGGAATTTTTATGGTAGAGCATTAGACAAAGTAAGAGACGAGCAAACGTTTAGCCAAGAACGGAAAGAACTTCTCTTATTATTGCCTTTTAAGAAAATCCAAATATTTTTATTCATTCAATAGTCAACAATTTAAGCTATTCTTGATAGAAGTTAAAAAAACTGATAATTTTTTGTCATTTTGGCATATCTTTACAATGCTAATTAAATGGTACTCAAAATAATTAAAAATAACTAAATCTGGGGGAAAGAGTGGTTTTAGGGAAAAATTTATAAGGATAATAGTTATTTATACACCAAGGGAGTACAGAATGCTATTATTTTCCTGAGCAGTTAGTTGGTTCCTTAGGGGTAAGCCGAGGGAACCAAAGTATTTAACTTCCGATGAGAAGCCGAGGAATTTATGTGTTTACGCATACATAACACAATTTTCCTCTAAATTGCAAAGGAAAAATTGAATTGTACTCCCAAAATGCAAGATTTTATCTCCAGACGCTGATTTTATTTTAATACGTTTTGTTCTATTTTTTAGCGAATTTCCTTTGGGAAATTCCACTCCCCTAAAAATTGATATAATTGGCTAAAATAACCCAATAATAGGAAACACTTTTCTCCCTTGGGAGTGAAAAAAACTTCTTTACTCCCTAAAAACTAGTCAATAAACTTTACATTGTACACCGTCTGGAGATAAAGTGCTTCTTTACTCCCTAAAACTAGTCAATAAACTTTACATTATACATCTGAGATAAAGTGCTTTTACATTCAAATTTAGTCAATTATTGATACATTTCATTACAAAAATATTTTTCTATTACATTAAATATGGGACCAATATGGAGGGGAGAAGGGGGAGAATAATTAACCATGGTACTTTTTGTCACATATTTCAATTAGTTTTAAAAAGGCTAAGTTTTTATAACATTTTGTTGATTTATCAAAATTACACCTAGTTGGGTGTAATTTGAACTAAAAGTGTACACTTTGGGTGTATAAAGTACACTTTATGAAAAAGTGTACTTTTTTAGTACAAGGTTCATGGTAAAAATTTTTGTATTGTCGTAAATGTTCATTTAAAACAAGCAACAATTTTTATGAACAGTAACTTTATGTTGAAAAATAATTTTTTTTCATTTACACGTATACGCAACCTAATCTGTGGACATAATGTATAAATAAATCTGTGTGTTGCATCTATGTATGAATGTATATTGAATAGTGACGTAGTGAATAGTTGGCATCATTCTTACTTAGCTTAATAGCTACATTTTCCCCAATTTTCTTATGAAAATGCGTTAAATAATTTTATTGTTTTTATTATTTTAATTAGCGTAAATTCTGTGCAGTGTCGAGTTTGGAATAATGACTTATGGTTTTGTAAAACCTATGAGATAAATATGTGCAACTCCTATGAAAAATCTATCTTTTGGGGCCCATAAGATGGGCCTGTAAATACGCTTCGGCGTGTAGTGTATAATCTATGGGATAAATATGCGCAAACATTAAATTGCAAGTTATGACGCTACTGTCGCTACTGCTCAGTATTTAAATATACCGATAAACAAATTAATAAAATTGCATTGATAAGCAAAAAGTTTAATGCAAAAGGACTTTTATCCTTTAGAATGCAAATAGACAAATATAAATTTCTATACAATCCGACTTTACGAAAAAAAGTTTCAACTTGAAACATTGTCTCTATCGAAGTACTTTAACATCCGGGAGTAATGTAAAAACTTTTAGCATTCCACCACATTGATTTTACAATTAAAGTTAAGAGATTTTTACCGTGACGGTTTTGCCGCGGGTGTTATCTCTTTAAATAAGAAGAAGAAAAGGCGTTTACAACGTGTTCGAAGGAGAATTTGAAAAAAAAGCGAAGTTGAATATTTTTAGCTAAAAGTATTACTTTAAGTAAGCGGCGGGGGTTATGAACTCGTTAAAAGTACGATTTCAAGTTGAATTCCCTTTTTCTTTGTTTTTAAACGACAGTCATAAAAATGTATTTATGGGAAAATATTTTCCTTTGAGTGGGAGGGTATTAGGCGCCTAAGAGGTCAAAGTTGTGTTATTTAGACTCGCAGAAGTAGAGAAGGTTTAACTTTGATTTGTGATTTTTTTATTTTATTAATTTTAAATGTTAAAATATTGTTTATTTCTTTTCGGGGACAAGTCAAGTGAATCTTCGGTTTAAAGGTTGGTTGATGGAGTGAACCTTGCGCAACACAAGAACCCTGTTGAAAATGTTATGTGACGTCAAAGGTTAATATTTTTCGCCGGATAAAGGTTTTTATCCGGGTACGGGTGAGCTGAGTCGAATGAAACCGATCCAGAGTCGATACGACCAATCTAAGTAACCGAAGAGTAAAAAAAAAGTGTGGCAAATAATTGGAACACCTAAAATACAGTCGGGACGAACTAGTTTGCGATGTTTTTTTGAGTGTTGAGAATTGAATAAAAACCGGTCCTAAGTACTTGAAACCTGAATTCTCAAGTTATCGAAGTTATAATTTTTATCGTCATATTTACACTATATAAGTTTATAACGACAAATTTATTCTGGAGCGAAGGTCCGCGTCCCAAAAACAATTCTGTTATATGTGCTTCTTGCACTTCATTCAGTTCTTGCTCAATTTTCGGATTATCTTTTATATCGTAGACGCTTGTCCCACGATAACATACGAAACATTGCACGGATCGGAATGGAACTGTGTACGAAAATTAATAAAATAAAAGTACAGAACCCTATTGTTCATGGGCTTCCGCAGGATTTTTTCAAGGGGGGTCAAAGCTGCTAAATTTAGTTACCAATAATGTACTGCTGGTTTAGTTTTCAGCACCCTCTGTCAAAAGTCAGAGATAGGAGTCCAGTAAACGACAAGAGTGGAGATTTCCTAAACTTAATGTTAATGTGTTGACAAAACAATGTAATAGTTTATTTATTGTGTTTATATAAATATTTAAATTTATTTAAACCTTTAGCGACCAAAGCGAGTTCCTTCTAAAATATTAAATAAGGGTTTATGAACCTAGCGAGTTAAGCAAGCCTTTATTACGATACATAATTTTTTGTTTTGTTTCAACAAGCTAACAAGCTAAGCATGCTCCTTTTGACTTATGTTAATAATATAGTTTAGCAATCTTGTGAGCGATGAGCGCCTCTTTTCCGAGATTACGCATATATTTACAGCAATATAGCCAGCATAGCGAGTCTTTTTTAATGTTATAATATTTTAGAAATTTTGCAAGCGAAGCGAGCCTTTTTGTTTATTGCTAGTGAAGCGAGTTACTTTTGCTAACTGCGAGCGAAGTAAAGGCTTCATTACTTTGTTTAGAGCCGAGCTATAATTGTTTAATTATTGAAACATTTTTCTATCCTATCTAGCCAGATAAGCTAACCTCATGGTAATGAATTGAATATGACGTGATTTCCTGATGCAACTCAAAACTACTTTAATTATAATTCAATTTTAATTTATTTAAAAAAAAATAAATTAAAATAAAGAAGTTATTTTTATGAAAAAATTCAAAAAATGCAAGATAATAACCATTAAATTTTACTGATTTGCTGGCGGGTCAATCTAACTCTTTCTGATTTTTCAGGGATAGTGGGGGGGGGGTCAAGTGACCCGTTTAACCCCCCTCCCCTTCGAACGCTTAAGCTATTGTTTATGAAATATGTATGACGTCATTAAGCCACAATAATGAATAAGTGAGACATTAAAAAATTATCTGAAAATCGATAACATTTCCGTTGAAACTAAGACTTATATGCAACTATAAGTTGCATATAACTATACTAAACTATTACTTTATTACTTATATGCAATCATATACTACTTACTATAAGACAAACAAGAAAACGAAGTCAAATAAATATTATATAGTTAGTTTATGATGCTATCATTTTGCATATTATATTTTGATGTAAAACAGCACAGTTTTTGACGAGTTCGTACAAAAATTTGTTAATATTATGGCAATAATGCCAATTAATTAATCTACTAATATGACAAACTAACTCAGGACAACAACAATGCGGCTGCAAAGCGGCCCCCAGTGCTGACTCCGCGATGCGGTCAAGATTCGGAAAGCCTCTTGTTATAGTAAATAGTAGTGTTATCATTGACTGATGTGCTTGCTGGAGGTACATGGTTATAATATGCAAAGTGCAAAACTGTCGTCTTGATGTTGTAGGTAGTCGAGTACAGCAAAACTCTGTGACTTCTTACATCGATGGAAACTTTATATACGGATCTAACGAGAGAGTAGCTAGATCACTGAGGACATATAAATCAGGACATTTATTAACTGGACATCCACCGGCGCCTGGGTTGAAGCCACTGCTTCCGATGAAGACGCAACAACCAGATGATGGATGTCTTAGACCTAATTATAATGACTTTTGCTTTTTAGCAGGTAAGAGAATAACATTATATACCCTGATAGAAATTAAGGATATGAGAGATTATCCAAACTATTGCCTTATTTATATAATTTAATACTACCGAGTTTTGCTAAACATGAATATCAAGTAGAAATATAACAAGCAAAATACAATGCTTCATCTAGGAACTGTTCCATCATTCGACATTCGTCATGTCCCACTTCGTCAACTCATCAGGGCGCCGACAGAGCCTGAACTCACTCTGACCTTCAATTAATTCCGAAGAATATAATGTGAAGTATTTACCTCAGTCGAGCGGTGCGTCATCAGGACGGTGTCCTGATGAGTTAGAAATTACATTGTGTCGATTCATGTTTTGCAAAACTCGGTAGAATCAATTGATATATGTTTTGTTTGCCATGCATGATGGCGGATCATGACATTATGTCGAGCCATCAATGATGGCTATTACACGAAGATCTTATACATTCGTGAGTTCAGACTCTGATGGCGCCCAGATGAGTTAGATGACGTAACGTCTAACTCAGTGGGACATGACATTATGTCGAGCTATTAATGATGACGAATGACGAATGATGGAACAGTTGCCAGTTGTAGCATTGCATTTTGCTTGGTACATTTCCTAGGTGTCTCTCGCACAATTATATTGAATTGTCTTATTATTGCCATTGCAATTAAATCTCAAGTGACTTATACATTCGGTTTTTTAAAGCTGAGGGAAACCATAATGTTTACTTCTGAGGCGATGCTAAGGCAACTTGGAGAACCAAGTGGTGAGGTAATTCAGGATGTGGTAGTTTATTCTTATAACAGCCAGATAACCTCAGGAAAACACACATTGAAGAATATGATATTGCTGACTTACAAACCATTAGCCACCCTAGCACTAACACCAGGGTCCCAGCGTAACATGCTGTGAGGAAGATATATATAATAATGTAAATAAGATACATATATATATTATATGTGTGTGTGTGTGTGTGTGTGTGTGTGTGTGTGTGTGTGTGTGTGTGTGTGTGTGTGTGTGTGTGTTTATATATATATTAAAAGGGAAAAAGGAAGATACTAGAAGTATAATGTAACAATATAATAATAATAATAATAACTTACAGGAGGTGAAACGATTTTTGACGTATGTCTTCATCAGTCAGAATAGGCAGGAGTGACTGAGGTTAAAATCATAGTGTTGTCGTATAAATACACTGTAGACTTTGTAATGCTGACATCTACCGGGTGGAAGATCAACTTTTGTTAAGTTGCCGGTAGAGTGGCGGTTACTAGCGGCGTTGAACCAAACTACTGTACCGTGTATATAACACGGTACAGCAGCGTGTTTGTCTACTCATAATCATAAGTATCTACTCATAATCATAAGTATCTACTCATAATCATAAGTATCTACTCATAATCTTAAGTATCTACTCATAATCATAAGTATCTAATCAGAATTAGACGTATCTACTTTGAAACCAAACTCAGTACCTAATGAAATCGAAACTTTCTAGGTGATAACAGAGTGAACGAGCAGATAGCACTGGGAGTACTGCACACCCTTGCAGTGAGAGAACACAACAATATTGCTACTAAATTAGCTAATATTAACCCACTATGGAGTGATGAAAAATTATATCAGGTATTTGTTGTTGGAATTTCCTTTGTATTCAATTTCCTTGCATTGCTTATAAAAGTTTCTAGTATTCTTATAGCAAATCTGAGTACCTTTGTAAATTGGTACTCTTGGGCAAACTAGAGTAACTTACTATAGGTACTCTAGGGTAAACTAGACAACCTATATATATAGGTGATAAATTACTTTTACATATTAGGTTTTACCTCCTAAGGGACGTAAAACACATATCTACGACCCTAGGGACGCAAAACACATATTTACGTCCCGAGAGACATAAAACGCATATTCAAGTTCCTAAGCAAGTAATAATTCTAACATAAATTTAAATCTCCCTGATCCTAAATTATACGCAGAGCATTGCCTGTGTAGAACGTCAGCGACACTTCTTGCCAATGCTAGTGCATCTATTACTACAACTTTAAAAAGGCATGGCAATCAAGTGCAGTGCCAATATAGGGTCATCTATGCCAAATAAAATCAGTCTCAGAACAAATTCTAAATAATGTAGGAATTAAAAAAATTTCCAAAGGAAATTCGCTAAAAGAATGTCTACAAGAAAAAATGAAAACCCCATTATAATAGTTATTAACATCCCTTCAAATTGTAACTTCTCATTCCTATCATTATCAAAATATTTTATAAATTAATAAGAAATATATTTCACTACACACCGGCTAGATCTTGGGAGTCAATTTGAGTTATCTCCCTCGGCAAAGCCGCGGGAGCTAATTTGTTTACCACCCTCGGGCTTACGGCCTAACCAAAAGTCTCTTGTACAAAAGTGTCATATTGTTCCCGAAAGTTTGAATAAGGTCTTAGTTTGATTCTTTAATGAACACTGGTTGTTATTATATGTTGCAGGAAACTAGACATATTATGGCTGCTCTTATACAGCATATATCTTACAATGAATTTCTACCAGTTCTACTTGGTCAGAAGCATCTCAATATGTACAACCTAACTTTAACTAAACATGTAAGTTGATATATTCACACTACGTCTAAATTTAAAAATCGGGTACCTCGCAACTTTTCCTCATCACATCGGATTCGCTACGCTCATCCTACCTGCTTCGGACTCGCTTCGCTCGTACTCAGAATATACAATACGCCAATTATACACTGCAATATGTTTTCGGACTTGCTTCGCTCGTTCTCAGATGGTTAATGCATCTGTCATTTACCAGCGGTCACCCATCCAGCACTAACTACGCTCAATGCTGCTTAACTTTTATGATCTAACAAAAACCATAGATATAATTGTCATATTAAAACGAAACTTGGTGTACTTATTTATTGCATGAAGGTAAACACTTCACTAAATTGCAATTTAATTAGATTATTTTATGAATTTTACAATTTTTTAAAAAACGTACACGTCATTCGATAAATTTGAACTAATGTTGATAATGAGATGAAACTTGGCACAGAAGTTAGTCTTATACATAAAAACATGCATGCTAAAAATCTCAATTCGATCACATCATTTTTTCGCGTTTTATAATTCTACGCAATTTTTGCTGAGTCATTATTGACTAAAAATTATTTCCGATTAGCTCAACTATAGCAGTAAACTAATGTTTGTACCAAAGATTATGTAGTATACCTGGTATTATGTAGTAAGATTATGTGGTATACTACATAATCTTTGGTTTGTACAAAGTTTTAACTCTCTAGCTCCGAAGATAACAGACACACACGTGTGTGTGTCTGTTATCTTTGTAGCAACTAGTGTATTTATGTGTGTGAATACACACACACACATACAGACAGTCAACTTTGCAAAAACCACTCAGGAGGCCTTTAAAACATCTGAAAAGGATAATTCCGGTTTCATCTCGGTTTCGGATTTTTTTGCAAACACATTAATTTTCCTAAATACCTTTGGTATAAATGAGGAAAAGTGAAAAATTAGAATTTTTTGTTTGTATGTAGTGCTGTATTATTCATTATAAGAACTGAATTTGGTAGGATTCGTAAGAGTAAAAATAGTGTCTTGCTCTGCCCGACCTATTGATTTTCGACGAAAAATATCATGCGAAGAGCAAGAAGCTAAAGAAGCAGTGGAGTAAATC
Organism: Microvelia longipes; assembly: GCA_018340805.1. Lineage (NCBI taxonomy): Eukaryota > Metazoa > Arthropoda > Insecta > Hemiptera > Veliidae > Microvelia > Microvelia longipes. The sequence goes on from JACMZG010000022.1 coordinate 52,069,180, forward strand.
TATAACGCCAAATTTTAGGTAATTTTGAAATTTTCGTAAGTTCTTTTATTTATTTTTTAACAACAAAGAAATAAAAACATCAAAATAATCTTTAATATTTTCATAAACAATTACTTCTAACGAAATATAATTTTTCAACCCAATCGAAGTCTGCAATATTTAGTTTAAGGCTCTAATAAACTCGGAAGTAAACAACAACCACAATTTATATTAATTATTGACTTCTATTTTAAGAGAACAAAAAAATGTCAATATAGAAACTCAAAACCTGATAAAAATAAGAGAAACAGTAAAGTGATGTAGAAATGCATACAGCAGGGGTGGGGGCGGGGACACAGTGGTCTAACTCCCTGGTTTTAGGTGGTCCTAAAAAACAGGGTTTACAGTCTATCGACTACATTAAAAATCTTGACAGGTCAGTTTAGGCACCGCCGATTCTTAAGAAAAAAAATCCCTGCAAGAAGGGAGCGGGAAAAAACAATGTAAACAAATCAGATTATTTACCCATATTTTCTTAGCGATGTTTTTTACATTTCTTTTATGTAGTTTTTTTTATAATATCATTTTTATGTTTAATTTGAAAGTAGATTTTAAAACGATGTAAACAAAAAAAGAACCACAAACAAAGTGAAAGATTCCCGGGAAGTAGGTTATTTCCCTACTGCAATTATGGTGGTAGGGATTTTTTTCTCTTTTCAGTGAGGGGTTGGCAGCGGCTTCTCTGATTGGTCAATCCCCAGAATGCTATTGACCTTGGGGATTTTTAAACTAAACGATAGACTTGTATCGAACGCTCAGTTTTAAATCAAGACTTCTATTTGTGTTTATAAAAAATGTAAACAACACAATTTTTGTATTCATTACTTTTTTTTCTTTATTAATTGTTATAAGATATATTTTTTTAGAAAATAGGTTTTCGTGTGTTAAGAAAGTTGTGTTATAATGAGACAACGAAGACGTAAATTGAATTTATAATTTTCCGGTTTGATTTTTTTGATGTTTGTTAAAATTAAACACAGCTTTTATATTTTATAACATTTTATGGAAATTATACCTTTAAATAATTAATACAATTTTTAAAACCCTTTTAAATAATTTTAATCTTAGAAATTGAAGAAATAATAAATTTATTTATGGCGTACAAGGTGAACTGTCCTGCCACTAGTGGAGAAAGGGTGAACTTAGGGCAGGTCCATCTAAACCAGCTTATTTCGGGGGAGTTAGACCACTGTGTCCCCCGCCCCCACCTCTACTGTATGAATTTCTACATCACTTTAGAGAACAGCCCTACAGAAAGATAAATAAAACAGAAATGAGAAATCCAAACACAAAAAATTAGGTATAAATATTATATGATTTAAATGATTTAAATAAATAAATAAATAAATTATAAAGAAAAAACAATAAAAGACATTTTAAGCATACATGAATCAACTAAAGCAACTCTTCGTGAAATTTCTGACAATTAAAATGCTGGATTCCTAGACTTAAGACTGATAAGGGAACTGATAAAACACAGATCTTGAAAGAAATATCCAATTTTTAAAAAGTATTGTATACCTCCAATAAAGTACATGAAACCTCAGATAATACACAATCATCTCACTATTAAATATTATCTAGATTAACTAAACAGAATTTTTATAACTAAAACAAACGCGATTAGAATAGTATTATAATTACAGAATTAACAAATTATAATAATCTTCAATACCCCCTTAAATAAGGGGAGGCCCTTGCTTGAATTCACAAATGTCAGCTAGCTGTTAAAAAATATTAGGGGTCATATCTATCGCACAAATCCTCTCTTGTGCACAAATTTCCTAACTCTGGAAAAGATGTCCAACATCACTCATGTGAAAGAAGGTAATAAACAGATTTTGTGACATCACAGAGACTGTTTTGTCTTTGTGATGCTAAAATGTTAAGGTAAACTATAGATTTCTAGGTTGATAAGATTATGAAGGATAGAAATAGGATGAAAATGTACTGAGAAAAATGTTTTACCACAGATCTAAAGATCTAGTTTATGCAGGATTGTCCATGTAGTGAGTAAATTAAACTATGTGCTGTTGGGTCCATTTAGTCCACTGGTTTTGAAATTAGGATTGTTGACTCCTTTGGGTCCATGAGGTCAGTATTTTAGTAAGCCCCTGAACATTATAACAAAGTTTGTGGCATCTTACGTCTTGTAAGAATATTATTTTTAAATGATTTTATTTACAGTTTATTTGTTAATTATTTTAACCTCATACTGGGCACTGTGGTGATTTCCCTTCATATTAACTTCTAAAAAGTTTACAAAGCATAAGAATTTCTTACAACTTCCAAAGCATCTTAGTTAATTATTAATAAATAAAAATTATAAATATAGAAACAAACAACAAATTTTAACCTCAATGTTTTAATTATTAAATTTAAATATTGTGTGAAAACATAATTAGAAATAAATCATTAGGTGATATTTATTTAGAAATAAATATAATTTCATATAAAAATATTTTTTGAGGGTTCAATAATGAGACAGCAGATATGAGCATAGATTTGAACTCTATGTTGGAGCTTTCATAATAAGGCCATTCAGGGTTTTTTTTTTGGGGGGGGGGGGGTGTAATGGCTGTCTGTCTGCGAGCTGTCTGTCTGCCACCTAGACAGTTTGGGTACAATCTAGGTCAGGGCCTCAAGGATTTTTATGTGAGGCATGGAAATCCTTACATGTACCATCCGTTGAAAGGGTCGTTAAAATAGGGGTTTCAAGCCAGTGTGATGTCAGGCACTCATGAAAGATATTACCTTGAATGAATTTTTGTTTTGGAAAAATGTAGGACCCTCATTTGTTGCTTATATATAAAATAGAAGTTTCTGTTACATAGTTTCAAGAGCAGAAAAGTTTAGTTTACCAGGAGGGGCACGTGTTGTTTCCAGCTAAAGCTGTGAAAACTTGTAGTGAAGTCGGAGCTTTTATGTGGATAAGAACGGAATGCTATTGTTTGGACTTATTTGGTAGAACTATATTATTCCTAAGGGAGTTAGCAAAAAAGGCCCAACAACGTGGCCTGCTTGCTGGGTGATCTATCACCTCTCCCTAGTTATTATCACTAATTAGGCCTCAGTAATAAGTATTTTGAGATCAAATCTCTTGTACTTCAAATCTTTGTTACACTGGAAAATGAAAGATAAACATTTTTTCACAAAAATAAATTGTTCAAAAAGTTATCAGTTTCTTTTTGTGTCAAATTTGGCTTGTTAAAAGAAAAATATGGTTTATTATTTATGACACAATATAATTGTGCGAGAGACACCTAGGAAATGTAACAAGCAAAATGCAATGCTACATCTGGGAACTGTTCCATCTTTCGACATTCGTCATCATTGATGGCTCGACATAATGTCATGTCCCACTCTGTTTCGTTACGTCTAACTCATCAGGCGCCCGACAGAGCCTGAACTCACTCTGACCTTCAATTAATTCCGAAGAATATAATGTGAAGTACTTACCAGAGACGAGCGGTGCTCTCTTACCGCCATCATGCATGGCAAGCAAAACATATATCATTTGATACTACCGAGTTTTGCAAAACATGAATAGTTGACACAATATAATTGTGCGAGAGACACCTAGGAAATGTAACAAGCAAAATGCAATGCTACATCTGGGAACTGTTCCATCTTTCGACATTCGTCATCATTGATGGCTCGACATAATGTCATGTCCCACTCTGTTCGTTACGTCTAACTCATCAGGCGCCGACACAGAGCCTGAACTCACTCTGACCTTCAATTAATTCCGAAGAATATAATGTGAAGTACTTACCAGAGACGAGCGGTGCTCTCTTACCGCCATCATGCATGGCAAGCAAAACATATATCATTTGATACTACCGAGTTTTGCAAAACATGAATAGTTGACACAATATAATTGTGCGAGAGACACCTAGGAAATGTAACAAGCAAAATGCAATGCTACATCTGGGAACTGTTCCATCATTCGACATTCGTCATCATTGATGGCTCGACATAATGTCATGTCCCACTCTGTTTCGTTACGTCTAACTCATCAGGGCGCCGACAGAGCCTGAACTCACTCTGACCTTCAATTAATTCCGAAGAATATAATGTGAAGTACTTACCAGAGACGAGCGGTGCTCTCTTACCGCCATCATGCATGGCAAGCAAAACATATATCATTTGATACTACCGAGTTTTGCAAACATGAATAGTTGACACAATATAATTGTGCGAGAGACACCTAGGAAATGTAACAAGCAAATGCAATGCTACATCTGGGAACTGTTCCATCATTCGACATTCGTCATCATTGATGGCTCGACATAATGTCATGTCCCACTCTGTTTCGTTACGTCTAACTCATCAGGGCGCCGACAGAGCCTGAACTCACTCTGACCTTCAATTAATTCCGAAGAATATAATGTGAAGTACTTACCAGAGACGAGCGGTGCTCTCTTACCGCCATCATGCATGGCAAGCAAAACATATATCATTTGATATTACCGAGTTTTGCAAAATATGAATAGTTGACACAATATAATTGTGCGAGAGACACCTAGGAAATGTAACAAGCAAAATGCAATGCTACATCTGGGAACTGTTCCATCTTTCGACATTCGTCATCATTGATGGCTCGACATAATGTCATGTCCCACTCTGTTTCGTTACGTCTAACTCATCAGGGCGCCAACAGAGCCTGAACTCACTCTGACCTTCAATTAATTCCGAAGAATATAATGTGAAGTACTTACCAGAGACGAGCGGTGCTCTTTTACCGCCATCATGCATGGCAAGCAAAACATATATCATTTGATATTACCGAGTTTTGCAAAACATGAATAGTTGACACAATATAATTGTGCGAGAGACACCTAGGAAATGTAACAAGCAAAATGCAATGCTACATCTGGGAACTGTTCCATCTTTTCGACATTCGTCATCATTGATGGCTCGAACAGTTCCCAGATGTAGCATTCTGCATTTTGCTTGTTATTTCCTAGGTGTCTCTCGCACAATTATATTGTGTCAACTATTCATGTTTTGCAAAACTCGTAATATCAAATGATATATGTTTTGCTTGCCATGCATGATGGCGGTAAGAGAGCACCGCTCGTCTCTGGTAAGTACTTCACATTATATTCTTCGGAATTAATTGAAGGTCAGAGTGAGTTCAGGCTCTGTCGGCGCCCTGATGAGTTAGACGTAACGAAACAGAGTGGGACATGACATTATGTCGAGCCATCAATGATGACGAATGTCGAAAGATGGAACAGTTCCCAGATGTAGCATTGCATTTTGCTTGTTACATTTCCTAGGTGTCTCTCGCACAATTATATTGTGTCAACTATTCATGTTTTGCAAAACTCGGTAATATCAAATGATATATGTTTTGCTTGCCATGCATGATGGCGGTAAGAGAGCACCGCTCGTCTCTGGTAAGTACTTCACATTATATTCTTCGGAATTAATTGAAGGTCAGAGTGAGTTCAGGCTCTGTCGGCGCCCTGATGAGTTAGACGTAACGAAACAGAGTGGGACATGACATTATGTCGAGCCATCAATGATGACGAATGTCGAAAGATGGAACAGTTCCCAGATGTAGCATTGCATTTTGCTTGTTACATTTCCTAGGTGTCTCTCGCACAATTATATTGTGTCAACTATTCATGTTTTGCAAAACTCGGTAATATCAAAAGATATTTATTATTTATGATTTTGATTATTGTTAACTATGTTGGTACAGGGTTACTCGTATGACTACGATGAAGAGATCGATGCCTCCGTTCCCTCAGCCTTCGCTACGGCTGCTTTTAGATTTGGACACTCTTTATTACCAAGAACTGTTCAAAGGAGAAGTTCTTCCCATAGGATTGTAGGTAATCATCTTTACTTCCTCAATAAGAATGAAAACAATGAGTATTAGTAGTGAGAAAAAAATTGGGTTTATGTAGTTTTCAGTCGCTTAGAGTGGTCTTATCAACTCCAGACAAATTTTATTTGATTTCAGCACATCAAAAAAAAAAACGAAAAGGAGCTTTTTTCTGCAAAAAAATTAATCTTTAAGTTTACCAGTATTTGTTAAGTTTATCATTATCTTAACTCTGCCAAGTTAAGATGGTTTCTGAGCCTTAACCGCCACTCATTAAGTATGATGGTTGGGATCTTAACTGGTCACTACCATTTTAATTATCACCTTCAGAAACTAGGTTTGGCTAATAACTCAATTTGCCCTAAGTGTCTGGAAGAGGAGGATTCAGCTTTCCATTACTTAGGAGAGTGTGAGGTGTATGGATGGTTAAGATTCCAAGTCTTTGGATCTGGAACCCTCCATGAGGAAGATCTTAGGACCCTTCGGTGGGGGGATGTCTTTATCTTTGCCAAAAGATCTGGGAGATTCCCCAGCCGATTTGAGGCTCTGTAGTCCAGGGTGGCTGGTCTGGCACGGGGTTGGCAAAAAGAGCCCGACGTGGCTTGTTTGCCTGGCTTATGCCTCCCCACCCTTGTTACTACTACTACTACCAGTATTTGAAAATGTTGCTGACTTTGCAAAGTGGGTTCATAATGTGACAACAAGCTGGTTTTTATTTGGGTCTGTATCGTACCCCTATTTTTTGGTTTTGTACCAAGTTAGATTAAGAAATATTTAAAAAATACAGGGTATGGGAAGTTTTACTCTACTTCATATTGGTACCAGGCTACAGGCCTGGAATGATTGGAATATAAATGAAATATTTTTAATTCAGAAAAGAGGTACTACATTTGGTAAATATAGGTAAATATTTGGTACATACTTAAAATATTTTTATTTGAAGTACCAAGAATGTAATGTTTACTGTTTACTCTTCTATTTGTTTTTGCTCCTTAGATTCATTAATTTAAATAAGTTTCCTCATCACCCTGTAGGTAGTAATCGTCATTACAAACGGAGCTATTATACACAGAGAAATTGGGCTACGCTTGTACAACAGTCTTTCTTTATCAGTAAAGTTTAAGATGAGAATTCATTAGTATTTTTCATTAAATATTACTTTTAAAAATTCTTCTTTACAATGTAAATTATTTTTTTTTCATTAAATTAAACACACACACATATATTTAGAGTTATATAAATAAAATATTCATAAATTTAGAGAATACCACTCCCCTAAAAAATGGATATAATTGGCTCTAATACCCCCATAATAGAAAACATTTTTTAAGAGAAAAAGTTACTTTTTACTCCCAAGAGGGTGAAAAGTAACTTTTCTCCCTTGGGAGTGAAAAGTGCTTCTTTACTCCCTAAAAACTTTACATTATACACCGTCTGGAGATAAACTTGTTTTAATTATACTTTGTCTAATATCACAAGAAAATACTAACCAATACTTTTATTTTGATATTAGACAAAGTATAATTAAAATAGGTTTTTTAAAATTATATTTTTTTTTATTTATTACATAACATTTAAAGGTAATAGCTTTATGGTGGATTATTATTTCATTATCTTACTGAATTTCCTTAATGATTATAATTTTTGTTGTAAATCATTAGATTTTTGACAGATGTAGACAAACTTGCATGGTATTTTAAGAATTGCAACTTATTACAACTTCATTTCAGCAAAGTATTAATTGATTTTGAAGCTTTAAAGTTAGTATAGTTTTATAACTAGAACTTCACTCAGCCTTTCTATTTATAAATTCATTCATAAAGAATTGTCAAAATTTAATTAAGGGCTTCGTCAAAAGATAAATCTATCACCTTTTAATGTTTGGTAAGAACACTTCTTACTGCCAAAATTACACCTTTAGCAGAAGTGGGGGATTCTGTAAATAGATTTTATGTATTTACCTATTTAGTATGAAGTATATATTTATTTTTAGGTGAAAGAAGACTAAGTGAAATGCTACAGCAGCCGTTTGAGTTATACCGACCTGGAGCTATAGATCAGTATACTTTAGGTATGGCCTCCCAGTTGTCTCAAGCTATGGATTCATCTCTTACATTAGAGGTATCATTGACATATTACCACTTAGAATATTAACACTTGTCTTGTTTATAAACGTAAATCTAAGTTTTGGATAATCACTATACTAAGTTTTGAATACTCACAATACTGAGAATATATATCTTTTTATACTAATGAGTTTTATGTGACATGAATAGTTGACGCAATATTATTGTGCGAGAGACACCTAGGAAATGTAACAAGCGAAATGCAATACTATACCTGGGAACTGTTCCATCATTCGACTATGGTCATCATTAAAGCTCAACATAATGTCATGTCCCACTGAGTTAGACATTACGCCTAACTCAGAGTCTGAACTCACAAATGTATAACATCTTAATGCAGTGGCTCTCAACATAGACAATATCGTCCCTTGAGGGCAATGAGACGTAGGAGCAATGAAGGTGGCTAGGGGCAAAAATATAAATATAGTTTTTAATTTAAATGAAAAGAGGCAAGTAACGTATTTTCACAATCTGATCATATATGTTACCAATCTACAAAATAGCACCCCCATTCCCCTATTTGACAAAAAGTATTGCCAAACTTGCTACGCTCGAAGAACTATGTAAGTATGAATAACTAAGAACAATGTATGGCATTTATTGTTGCATTGCAGCATTAAAAGTTCTTTTTGATAATCGCATGCTAGAACAAGTATGATGGACTATTCATGTATGAAAACTCATCTTTTTGGAGAGTAACCAAGTCCGAGTTAACCAACAACAAACAAATCTTTATTTTAATAGATTTTAATTTTTTCTTGTCTTAAGCTGCAAATATAAGAAACATTCCACAAAATCTTTAAAATGAACGCCCTTGGTATGTTATATGAACTCACATGTAATCCTCTTTAATAACCCAATCGCTCTCTCCCAATTACTAAGGGCAATGGAAACTTGAATCTAAAGGGGTGGTTCAACCAACTTGAATCTAAAAAGTCTCTGGTTAATACTATAAAAAACCTAAATTTTGGACCCTAAATAACACATTTCAAGTGGGAAGTCGTTTTCCATGTTTTTTGGGCCTGTGAGTTGAATGTTTTGGGCCTGTGAGTTGAATGGCAGTGGTCCGGAGTTGAAACGAGCACTCAAAATCTCTCCTGAGTTCAAATCCTGGTAGGGGCGATACTTTTTTATCTTTTTTTGCATAAAATAAGTTTATAACTACAAAGGTTACTAGGGTTGAGAACCACTGAATGCATAAGATGTTATTAATTATTGATCTCCCTTATCAAGGCTTTCCTTAAAAAGCAGAGAAAGGAGAAACAATTGTTATCACCGGTAGAGGAGTGGACCTGATGAGCATCTAAGTTGTCAGAGCAGTGTACCCGTGATTAATAGTAAAAAATAAAAATAAAGATCTACCTTCAAAATCGTTTTACCTATGACTTGAGCTGTAAATCAGGTTTTCACTTGTAGCAACCTGACTCTTGGGATGTAAAACACAGATTTATGTCCCTACTTTATGTCCCATCATGTTCCTAATGGGACCTAAATAGAGTGAAGTGCCCTTATTGAGTCATTTTATTTAGAACAAATTCTAAATAATGTAAGGAATGAAAAAGAGAATGTGTACAAAGGAAATGATAACTCCATTACAAACTACAGTAGTTATTACCATCCCTTCAAATTGTAACTTCTCATTCCCATCATTATCAAAATATTATACACCACAGAGATCAAAGGATTTCAGCTCTCGGCCTTACAGCCTCGAGTAATGAAGTTTTTACCTGCGGCTTTGCCTTATGTGAAAACTTGCCCTTGAGCTGTAAAGCTTTCTTCTCTCCCTTGTCGTGTAAATAACTATTACAAACATGTTAGTTTTTTACCACATTGTTTTTGATTACTGTCGTGATTTTAGCTTATTATTGTGAATGAATTACAGGTATTATGTTTTACTTAATTATGTTTACAGGTTACAAATCATTTATTTCAAATAGAAGGGAGCGATTTTGGTCGAGATCTGGCTGCCATCAATGTAGCCCGTGCTCGAGAGCATGGAGTCCCGGGATTTGTATCCTACAGACGAGCTTGTGGTCTCCCTGATATGCATTCATGGGCTGATATGCTCAGTAATATACCTAATAATACTGTTAGTTCATATCTCCATCTTTATAGGTAATTTATTTTTCAACAATATTTTTTTTGCCATCAAAAGTTCAAGTTTATTTTTGTGTAATGGTCGTATACTTTATTATTTTATCTGCTTTATTAACTATATTATCATTTTAGGTCTGAAAATAGTATTAGCAACACTAAAGTAGCATACTACAAACAGGTTAGTCATGAATGATGGATACTTTACCTGCTACGTAGGGTTAAATACATTGAAATGCCTCAAAACTCCCTTGGCTAGGAAATGACATTTTCTAGCCTAGACTGAATCAGTTTAGTAAACAAAAAATGCTTTAGTTCAAACCCTATAGTTGTTTCAAAATAATGAAAACTACCAAGTCACTCCACTAAACAAAAATTTATTGGCAAAGCGCTTTCAACTTACAAAGAGGTCATCATCAGTGCAAAACTGTTGAGATGTTAAAAAGGAAGAAGAACAAGTCTATGTTTTATGTTGAGTCTGACTCTGATATCAAGTAAAAAAAAAACATAGACGTGTTCTTCTTCCTTTTTAACATCTAAACAGTGTTGCAGTGATGATGACCTCTTTGTAAGTTGAAAGCGCTTTGCCAATAAATTTTTGTTTTGTGGAGAGACTTGGTAGTTTTCATTATTTCTAATGGGCTCCATTCATGCTCATTCTAATCATTCTATTATTGTTTTTTCTCTTTTTCTTGTGGAAAAGTTTTAATTATGCCGAATGAAAAATACTGTATCATTGGATTAGAGAGAAATACATTTGCATTTCTATACTGCAGTCTTTCATTGCAGAGTTGGGATAAGGGTCTGCCTTTAGTGAAACACTCGCTAAACTGCTTAAGCCCTGAGAACATTTATTAGAAATATAAATTATTTTTTAAAATGTCAGACGTTTTGTTTTGTGAAGAATAATATGAAAAGAATTTAATACTTGTTAAATCTGGTAACGCAACTACTCAAGGGGCAGAGAACATGCTTAAGGTTGCAGAAAAGAACCAGCATGCCAGCAGTTGAATTTTACTGCTGAAATAAGTGTCACGAATACTGTCTTGACTAGGTATTATTCTTTTAGACCACTCTGCCAAACAGCACAACTAAAAATATTTATTAATAAAAATAAATAAAAAATGCACTTTATTTTAAACCATTAAGTAACAATTAAATTATTGGAATAAATAAATTTAATTATTTTAACTACAAAAATCAAAGATAAGTTATAGAATGTATCAGTAGAATGTATTCAGTTATAGAATGTATTGCTTTGTGTACTTCCGGTTTGACTTTTAATTCATTTGAGAATCCATCGGTTGGGTGGTCTTAGATGAGTCTGCCATTGGTAGAAGGGAGGAGGAAAGAAAATGGAAATAGGGCAGGCCTTGTAATGTGCTAGGTGAGAAGGTTTCATTATTGTTACCTCCGCTTATACTTTGCAATCTTAGAATAATACTATATATAGAAGGAGCACTACTGATAACACGAAAGCCGGTTCACTGGTGCTACTTAGTAATGCTGCCACCCATACAATATATAATTTTCTAAAAAAAGTTGGCAATACTTCCGGTTGCTGAATTATTGTGTTCTATTATTAATTAATGATTGATTATTCATAAAATACTAATATAAATATCGGTGCATTACAATATTTTTATGCATTTTAAATTGTAGTTTAACGTATTTATTAAAATTATGTGTAAAAAGTAGTCCTCGTCAACTAAATGTAGATTCTTGTATTCCGCCACTCTTTTGCCATCTAAGACCAGTTTTATTAAATACTCAGCATGCTCATTTAAATTCATACTCAGCAGGTGTTTTCAGTTATTATATTTGTTCTTTACGATCTTTCTTCATTAATAAATATTTATGACACATATTTAAAATAATGTTTTGTTGTCAGGTTGGCAGCATTACTTAGTTGCACCAGTCAACCGGCTTTCATGTTATCAGTGGAATTACATTGTGTTTACGGTCCTGTGCTCCTTCTATATATAGTATTATTCTAAGTTTGCAATAGAGAGTTGAATAAAAGAACTACCTGTTGGCTAATTTGGTTGTTCTCTTTGTTCTGTAGGAATCCCTTTAACAATCCTAACTCTTCAGTTTGTGTTAAGATTTTTCACTCTCGCCTAATTGCTTGCTACATTTGACCCTATTACAGATTTATTTAATTTCAGTGGAGCTGAAGATGTAGATCTTTGGTCAGCAGGCGTATCCGAAGGTCCAGCCGAGGGGAGCATGGTTGGTCCTGTATTTTCATGTATCATAGCTCTAACTTTTAGAAAATTGAAGAAGGGAGATCGCTACTGGTATGAAAACCCAACTACTTTCACTAAAGGTTATTACATAATAATACACGAAAAACAAAAAATTATTTTATGGCCTTTTATTTTATTGTTCTCTACATGAGTAGAATATTATTGTTTTTTAGGTATTCTAGCAACTTGGTATCCTAATAATAAATAATATGTTTCTAAGAATAACTGCCAGAGGGAAACCTTTTATTCAATTACTTTCTGTCATCTAATAAATATTTTAACACTAAATTAAATTCCTAAAAGTCAACTAGCAGCTGTTTTAAATAAAACTGTTTTCTTTAGAAGCTTGAATAGATGGTGAAATGTATCCTTAATTGTCGGTGTGTAACTTTATTCACCAGGTACTCATCTGATGTTTTGCATGATATTTTATGTGATGTGTGGTTAGGAGAAAAAAATCAGGTAAAACATGAGATTTATACAAATACACTTTATCACGTCTCTCTTGAGCTTGTTCAGGTTACTATAAGAAGTTATCACTTATCATTTAAGAAAACAAAATTATGAACAGTACAGTAGACAGAATTAATACAGTGAATATAGAAGATACCTTAACAAATATCTTAACTCTCCAAACAAAAAGAGTGTCCATGAGTTTTTATGTGAAGAAACTGAATAAGTAAACAAAATAATTGTACATTTATTTCATATCATATTGGTATAATGATTTTTGTCTAGATTACTGATAAAACATTGTTATGAATAGCAATGTCTAATCAATAAACAGAATATTTCTAATGATAAAAAAATATAAATAAATCAGCAATGTTTTATCCTCTAGATAAATATGTTTTTGAATTAAATATTTAATTAAATATTTAAACCATACAGATATGTATTCTTTATATTCCAAGAGCCAGGCCTTAAAAATGTGAATAATTTTGTACTACTTCAAACCAAATTATTCTAAAAATATACCTTAAATTATGAAAGAAAACATAGTCTGCCTATCCAGAGTGGACCCCTTCATATGACTGCACATGTTTTAAAATATAAAATCACACAAATTTCATTTTTTCTTAAATAAGTGGTTCCCTGTTCACCGTGTGCAAATCATGAAGAGTGCATTTTTTAAAGGTGATAAAATTTTCTATAAAACAAGTGTTTAATCATTAAAATCGGATGACTACAACTAAAGTTATGGCTCTTCCAAAAGCACCAAAAAAATTGGTTAGTTTATGCCAAGTCAGCAAATTTCTTTGAAAAAATATTGGGTTTTTGTGCATTTTTTCACCATTTAACAAATGTTATAACTTTAGTTGTAGTTATCCGATTGTGATAAAAAACACTCGTTTTACAGGAAATTTTATCGACTTTAAAAAAAACGTTCTCTTCATGTTTTGCACACGACCTACACTGAACCACTTATAGCAAGAAAACTGGAATTTGTGCCATTTTCTAATTTTTTTATCGGTCACATTTTTATGAAGGGTTCCACTCTGGATTGGCAGACTATGCTTTTTCTTCATAATTTAAGGTATATTTTCAGAAAAATTTGGTTTGAAGTAGTACAAAATGAGTCACATTTTTTAGGCCTGGCTCTTGGATTATTAGCAGAGGGAATAGCCTCCATGTGTAGTAAAATGTAAATTATTATACAATGAATTAAAAAAAATAATAATTCTGTGTTTTCTTTATTTTATGGGCGGTAGTTTTAAATTTAACACGCAGTATTATAAAGAATGTAATAATCAAGTTTATGGTAAGGTCATTGCCTCGCTGAGGTGGTGAGTTAGCTTTTCCCACCGCTGAGCAACTTTTCCAGCCACGAGTGACCTTGATGAATAAAATCAACTCACATCTAGTACTCATCAGATGTTTTCTACTTATATGATGAGTACCTGATGAGTAAAGTAACACACCGTGTGCAATATAAGATGGTTATAACTGCCTCCATGGTCAAGTTGTTAAAATGTCACTATTTATACTGACATTTGAAAGCACAGATATCTGGGGATCACATCTTAGATACACCCTCTCATTTTATATAATATTATTTTTTCAATAAATTGTTGCCAACTTAAGAATACTCTTGGAGTGTAATGGTTGGCACTAACACCTGAGATGGTTCCCACAGGGGTTGATCCCTTATGAATCTCAAGTCTCTGAACATTCATTTTGTTATCATATCAAGATGATAATAAATATTTTGATAATTTAAGATGGTTATAATGGTTACAAGTGTTTGTGTTACTTAATGAAGAATATGATGCTTTTTGTATGAACTAATCAGACCCTAAGAAATCTCTTGTAATATTGACTCCCTAAATTACTATTAAAACGCCTAAGATATTCCCACTTACCTCTTACAGGGAATAAATCTAGATATGGAAAGATCTTAAATATGAGTATGAAAGCTAATAGAAGACTGTAGAAACTTTTAGTAAATTCTCAGCCCTTCTAAAGATTAGATGCAAAATGTCTGCTCTAAGATTCAAATATAGAACACTACCTTCTATCTGAGGCAGTTTGCAAATAAGTCCAAGATGGCCTGGTGACCCTGCAAATAAGTCCAAGATGTGGCCTACTTGCTAGTGACCCGCAAATAAGTCCAAGATGGCCTACTGCTAGGTGACCCTGCAATAAGTCCAAGATGTGGCCTACTTGCTAGGTGACCCTGCAAATAAGTCCAAGATGTGGCCTACTTGCTAGGTGACCCTGCAAATAAGTCCAAGATGTATCCTACTTGCTAGGTGACCTGCAAATAAGTTCCACCTAAGGTGACCTGCAAATAAGCAAGCCTACTTGCTAGGTGACCCTGCAAATAAGTCCAAGATGTGGCCTACTTGCTAGGTGACCCTGCAAATAAGTCCAAGTGGCCTACTTGCTAGGTGACCCTGCAATAAGTCCAGATGTGGCCTACTTGCTAGGTGACCCTGCAAATAAGTCAAGATGTGCTAAGAGGATGTGGCCTACTTGCTAGGTGACCCTGCAAATAAGTCCAAGATGTGGCCTACTTGCTAGGTGACCCTGCAAATAAGTCCAAGATGTAGCCTACTTGCCAATCCAAAAAGTGACCCTGCAACCTGTGCTAGGTACCCTGCAAATAAGTCCAAGATGTGGCCTACTTGGTAGGCAACCTATCACTTCAAACTGAGCGCTATTACTTTCATGATATAATAAATTGTTGTTTTGTTGCATCTATCGATTCCATGTATGCTTCATATCTGTTTGAAAGGATTTTTCACATGTTTTTACAGAACAACTGAGAGAAATAAAGAAGTACAAGCTATCTCGTATGATCTGCAATGCTGGAGATAACATTCACACTATTCAACCCCAAGTCATGATCCTTCCTGACTATCAGCTGTAAGATTTCTTCTATATTTATTTATTGAGGCTCTGATGATGGCTAAATTCTAAATATTTGTTGCAGATCCTTAATTCTATTAATCTCTCTTATTTGATACTCAATCAATATCAATGTATAATCAAAAAATATTTAATATCTAGGGATAAATTATGGACTTTTTGTGTGGGGATGCTTAAATACCACCGAAATACTGATGGTTCCAAAAGGATATTAGGGATAATATCAGAAGCCACTGTAGAGACTACTTTAAAGCATTTAAAATAATGATGGTAACTACAGTGTATCGACTACTTTAAAAATATTGACGGGTCAGTTTAGACACCGCCGATTATAAAGAAAAAATCTCTGAAAAAAGGGAGCGGAAAAAAACTTTGTAAACAAATCAGGTTATTTTACCCAAGTTTTCTTGGCGATGTTTTTTTACATTTATTTTGTGTAGTTTTATTTTATAATATCATTTTCATGATTAATTTGAAAGTAGTTTCAAAACTATGTAAACACAAGAAGAACCACTAATGAAGTGAACTATTTCCGGGAAGAAGGTAATTTCCCTACAGCGGTTATGGGAGTAGGGATATTTTTCTCTCTTTAAGTGAGGGGACGGGAGCGGCTTCTCTGATTGGTCAATCCCCAAAATGCTTATGATCTTGAGGATTTTTAAACTAAACAATGGACTGTGACTTATTATTTATAGCACTATAAACTAAGTAAAGAATGGTATAAATAAAATTTGACAAAAATTAAAATACCATACAATACTCAATGAATAAAACTAAAGTTATAAACTATAAGTAAACTAAAGGTTTCAAAATTTCATTGATTCTGAAGTGTTGAGAGTCCAAAAAGATCTGAACCACATCTGTGGTAGCTTGAGTTCGAAAATGGAAAGACACTGGACTCATGAGCTGTATTTGCTGAGTATCTGTAAAAAGTTTAAATTGCTAAACCAGTAGGGACAGAACTATTAGGGGAATCTAGAATCAGTGCCGCCTGCTTAGCATTTATGTATTTGGGTCTAAAGCTCATTACATTTATTTAATACAATTAGTTTCTGATGTAAAATATTTGGTTTGTTTAGGAACCCGAGGGTATCGTGTAGAAGTAGAGAGATCCCTGATTTGGATTTAACTCATTGGAAAGACTGGTCGTATTATGAGGACACAACTCCACCTTATAAGGTAATATAAGGAAATAAATAAACTTTGTATTATGAGGTAATTTCAAGGATCTTGAATAAAGGGATGAAGCATTAAGGAACATTTCTGACCCCATGGAAGTTGTATGAGATAGAGAAATAGGAGCAAACTTACCTTCCCCTTGGTTATAATGAAAAAAGGTACCAAACGCAGGTTATGTAGCAAGGTTGTCGACTTTGCTTCTTAACTTTCTTCTGTGCTTCGTGATTGTTACATTTGTGGTGCTTGTTAAGTCATTTTTGCTTATTCAATTTTAAATTTTGGACCATATTTTGACACTTCAGCGAGTGATAATTTAAGCGTGTTTTGTTATAACCTTCTCAAGAAATAAACAATGGGAAACCATTGAGAGGTAAGTTTGTCTCTAAAATTTAAGACCTGCACTGTTATATGAATTGTAAGCATGCGCAGTTTGTACCAAGCATGAGGAGTTGGTTTTTGACATGTGTTTCGTGTTGAATTCTCTCTATTTTTTGATTTTCGATGGGGTCATTTTTTTGTATGACAAATTGACTTAAAATATGATAATCCATATTCATATAATAATATAATAATCCCTTTTTTCAAGATCCTTGGGTAATTTAGTGGAAATAAATTAAGTTTGTCACAAGTGACCTGTGGAAAAACAAACTTTGTGTGTATGCTTAGTCCATATCTAAGTCATAGAGTAATATAGTGAACACAGTAATTATCTGAGTAATTTAGTGTTTTTTAAAATGCACGTTGTACTTGTTACTGTTAAATCGCCAAAACTCAGGTTTTCATGAATCAAATAGATATTTCATGAAATAACTAAATGATCAGTTTAATCATTAAATGTTATTTTGTTATAGGATTTAACTAATTATTTCAAAGAATAACTAAAGTACTGCCTGCTTAAATAACTAATGGGAGCTAATTCCAACAAAGCTAATTGAGGTTAATGTTTCGAAAGCTAATTCTAACAAAGCTAATTGAGGTTAATGTTTCGAAAGCTAATTCTAACAAAGCTAATTGAGGTTAATGTTTCGAAAGCTAATTCTAACAAAGCTAATTGAGGTTAATGTTTCGTTAATGTTTCGAAAGCTAATTCTAACAAAGCTAATTGAGTTAATGTTTCGAAAGCTAATTCTAACAAAATTGCGAAAGCTAATTGCTAATTGAGGTTAATGTTTCGAAAGCTAATTCTAACAAAGCTAATTGAAGTTATTTTTCGAAAGCTAATTCTAACAAAGCTAATTGAGATTAATGTTTCGAAAGCTAATTCTAACAAAGCTAATTGAGGTTAATGTTTCGAAAGCTAATTCTAACAAGCTAATTGAGATTAATGTTTCGAAAGCTAATTCTCAAAGCTAATTGAGATTAATGTTTTCGAAAGCTAATTCTAACAAGCTAATTGAGGTTAATGTTCGAAAGCTAATTCTAACAAAGCTAAAGCTTCTAACAAAGCTAATGAGGTTAATGTTTCGAAAGCTAATTCTAACAAAGCTAATTGAGGTTAATGTTTCGAAAGCTAATTCTAACCTAATTCTAATTTAATTGAGCTAATTCTAACAAAGCTAATTGAGGTTAATGTTTCGAAAGCTAATTCTAACAAAGCTAATTGAGGTTAATGTTTCGAAAAGCTAATTCTAACTAACAAAGCTAATTGAGGTTAATTTCGAAAGCTAATTCTAACAAAGCAATTGAGATTAATGTTTCGAAAGCTATTAACAAAAAGCTAATTGAATTAATGTTTCGAAAGCTAATTCTAACAAAGCTAATTGAGATTAATGTTTCGAAAGCTAATTCTAACAAAGCTAATGAGGTTAATGGAAAGCTAATTCTAACAAAGATAGTTGGATTTTATGTATCTAAAGCTGATAGGAACAAATATCTCCAAATATATTAGATGCAAATGTCTCCTAAGATAATAAGAGCCTAGGAGCTTTGTCTAACGAAGCTTATAAGAGCAAATACCTCTAAGGACAACTCTGTGGGTATACATTAGCAATAGGTTACTTTCTGCTTGTTTTTAATTCACCTCATTATGTCAAGAGGTGGGTTTCATGTCTGTCATTTAATTCAATGGTGGATTTTAGAGTCGTTACCTCATAAGATTTAATTTGCCAAGTTCCTTCTTAAGTCCTCCTCTACAAAAGTGGTGGGAACGTACAGACTCTCTTCTCCTCTTCTTGGTGACAATAATATAATATAATAACACACTTCAAGCCCCGCATTAGCAGGGCTTGTCTTCCTGTATCCTTCCTCTTTTTACCAAGCCCAGACCCATTAAGTCCAACCAACCAGTGGATACACAAGTCGATTAAATACAAATAAACAATTTCTTTATTGATATAAATACAAAAATTTGTATAAGACCAATCATCTCCTAAATTTGATACAAATTATCTTGAAGAACATTACATAAAATTTGTGTAAAGAGGACTTAATCAAAATTAATATTCAAGAATTACTTCACAGAGTACAACCAATTATCCAGTAACTCCGTTTTAATTTTGTAGCTAATAGTTTACTGTCTTGTTTAGGCATAGAGTCAGGTAATTGGTTAAATAGTTTTAGTTAAATATTTAGTTGTGTTGTCTTGGTAAGGCGGTGCTTTTTAATGATAGTTTAGATGTCAGTCTGGTATTGTAAAGATGTATTTCACTGATTTTAGTGAAGTAGTCTAATTTGCCTTGATGTAAATCAGCGTCAGAGCAGAGAGAGTGTCAGAGTCGTGTGGTAGCAGGACAGAGAGTACAGAGACAGAATTATCTGTGTCTTAAATATTCCCCTAAAAGATTGTTAAGGACATAGTTAAAAAGCAAGCCATATGTTGGTTCTTTACTAGTAACTCTTTAAGACTCTGCACTAACTTACAAAAATTGTTGTGTTTCAGAGACCATCAACTCCTCTGACGAGTAACAGTATTAATTATGAAGACTCATCTCACCATAGCAGTCATACTTCTTCTCATAACAGTTACCAACTCACCAATAATAAATATACCACAGAACATTATAACAAGTATACCCCTGAACATCATGGTCATAAAACTGATCACGATAGCAACAGTTATACAAATCATCACGGTAACAAGTATACCACTGATAGTAGTAATAAATATACTACTCATCACAATAAGTATACTACGGATCATTACAATACTAAGTATACTCCTGATCATCACAGTCATAAAACTGATCACGATAGTGATACTTATACCAATCACAATAAATTTTCCACTGATCATCACTCGACTGATCATAAATATACAGCAGATCATAATAATAAATATAATTCAAATAATGACAAAAATAAGCCTCATACTTATACAACGGAACATTACAACACTAAATACACTCCTGATCACAACCACCTGTCGCACCACAATGAAGACGATGATAAGAATAAAATAATCAGCTTCAGTCAACTCATATCAGATTTGATAACGGATAAGAAAAATAAGACGGTGGATTTAACCGATAAGCATGGATATTACGGAGTTGGAAAGGCTGTAACTTTGGAATAATCATTCAAGCACTACTTCTATATAGCTTGGGTAAATTATTAATGAATTTAAATGAAGTATTTTGTTTCAGGTGTTTTTTAGGCCTCGTAAGTGGTTTTCACAAAGTTGTCTGTCTATATATGTGTCTATATCTGTCATCATGGTAGCTCCCAGTGTATTTATGCTAGAGAGTTAAAACTGTACAAAAATAATTCTACCATTGTAGTTGTGCTTTTTGGAAAATATTTTATTTATGACGTCATTAACCCACAATAATGACTCAGCAAAAGTTTTGAGAAATCATAAAATGCGGAAAAATTAAGTGATTAGATTGATATTTAGCACACTTGTTGAGTCACCTGTGGTGTAGTGATTATGAAACACGGCCAATACTCAGAATGAGTTGACAACTGGGATTTTTATGAGAGGGATAAAAATTCTGTGTACCACGTCCTTCAGAAGGGACGTAAAGCCGGTGGTCTCGAGCCTGTGCGTTGTCAGGTACTCGTTAAAGATCCCTTACCCTAAATGAAACTGGGTATAGGCAAAATTTAGGACCCTCATAGTAGATTCATTATAATACTATAGTGTGTCTGCCTTGTAGTTTAAAGTGTATGGAGGTTTGGTTTAACAGTGTGGGCACCTGTTGTTCCTAGTTTTCACTAGACTATAAGAGTCAGTGAAAATATGTATGATTGCTTGAAAAAAGCATTAGAGGAACCATAGAAATCCACGGCTCTTCTGTCTAGATTAGATGAAATATACCTAGACTTGAAATTAAAAGGAGTAGAACACTATCTTAGGGAGCTGGCAAAAAGAGCCCAACAACGTGGCCTTCTTGCTTCTACTACTAAGTAACACTGAATAGAGAAAAAATAATCTTAATGCTTATTTAATCATTAAAAATTAATCAATAAGATAAATATTTAAAGTTAAATAATTAAAATTAATTTCTTTGGACCTGTTTCAGTCCAAGGTAGATTAATTTCTGTATCAAAGGTTGATGATGATAAAATTGACAAATTTTTATATCGATGTTCTTCTTATCTTAAAAATTCTCTTGTTGATGTTCTGTCTTCAGTTTTTTTATTATTTTTGCAATTGTTACAGATATATTCAAACATTATTGAGCTGCTCTCAATCCTGGGAATCCTGAAATCTCTTATAGTTAAAGAAATGCTTATTGTCCTGTCCCTGAGTAAAACACCAGGCTGGTGGAAATCCCATGACCGAATGGATTGTAAATCTTATAACGTAGAAAATGACCCCTGGGTGTGTCATAGGTATACTTATCGTATTGGTTAAATGAAACTTGGTGTACTTATTTATTAAGTAGAGGTATATACATATACTTGTACCAAATTCCATCTCAAATAGATTTTTTTTATTTTTGTATTAAAAAAAAACGTACACTAGTCATTTATAAAAATTGAGCTAATGCTGATAATGAGATTAAACTTGGCACATATATAAATGGCTACATGTGTGCCAAATCTCAATTGGATCACATCCTTTTCCCCCGTTTAATAATCTTTGGGATTTTTCCTGATTCATTATTGCGAGTGAATGACATCATAAAATAAATATTTTCCGAATTGCACAACTGCAGCAGTAGAATGGTTTTTGAACAAAGTTTCAACTCTCTTGCATAAATACACTGGAAGCTATGATGATAACAGACAGACTCACACACATTCAGACAAGGACTTTGTGGAAACCACTCAGAAGGTCTTAAAAACACTCTCAGAACCCGATGACATCCTGGTTTTGGATTATTTTGCAAACACAATACTTTTCCTATATACCTGCAGTATAAATGAGGAAAAGTAGAAATATTGCCACCATCACTCTGGACTAATGTCTACACTCCTGTAGTTGAGCCTACTCTTTGACTTGCATTACTCCCTTTGCCATGAAATTCCTCTTTTATGACCTAATCTACTTCATGGATGAAAATGCCACCTACTTCTGGATATCTTTCTTTTAAACTATGGCTTGTTTTATTAATGCCCCATTAATTATAGGTATCATAAAAATAAATTATATTTTTAAAATATTTTTTTTTTTGGTTTTAATTTTAGTCCTTAATGTTCAATATGATTATTATTTATGGATTTTTTTAAAATCTGTTAAATTTTACAGGATAAACATTAGAATTTAAGTAGATTCTGTAAAATATTAAAAGGTAATGAACAAAGATATGATAAATTACCAAATCTTAACCAAAATGTTCACTTAGCCTAATTTAATTCCCACTTAGAATGGTCCAATTAGGCTAGCACTACTGACCCTAACTGATATGGCCAAGGTCATTGACCTGCACATATACACATGTGAGGCAAGTTGATGAAAATTCCCTAGATACATGGCAAAACGCCATGTAACAATAAATAGTAAATCTAAATAGCGAAGCCATGACGATTTGATTATGATAGTAACAAGAAATCAACTGTGCAACTTTGTTGTTGTGGCCACTTGTTGTTTTTGGCCCTGGGAGCTCCTAGGCTGTGAAGTAATACGACGCACCAAAGCCATGTAACAATAAAATATTAAACAACAACAATGTGAACTGTTGTTGTTGTGGCCACATTGTTGTTGTTTTGTATTTTTATGGCCCTGGGAGGCTCCTAGGCTGTGAAGTAATACGACGTGCAGAGGCCATGTTACGTGCGGCTATGGGCCAAAGGTCCGTATTTTTAAACCTCACCTGTTCATACATTATTTTTATCTGGGATATAGAAGATATACAGTCAAAGCTTTAAAAAATTAAACTTTATTTATAAGAAACTCTTAAAGCTAATGACTTTTGATTTTATTAATAAAATATTAACTATAATAATCTATCCTATAAGTACTCTAATAATTATTCTGTATAAAATAAATCTCATTTTGATAAATGTAATTAAAGTAAGCTAAATCACTCTTGAGTCCATTTTGTTTATTTCTATTTGTATTAATTAATTTAATTTATTAATTAAAAACTTTAACTGTCGATCATTTTGTATAACACCTTCAATCTAATTCGATTGGATTTTGTTCGGTGTTTTTGTTAGATTTTATTTACTTAATAATTTTTTTAGCGAAGGGGGAAGAGAGAGCAGGTAGTTTTTTTGAAAATATGCTTATATCATAGCAATATGCCACTTATATAAACTAGTAATATGACAAACTGACATAGGACGAGAACCATGTGGCTGTGAAAAAACCACACAGGGACACAAAGCGCTGAGGCTGCCAACAGGTGAAGGCCATTTGTTTTCCTTAACAACAGCATAATTGTTATCTCTACTATTATCTACCTGGTATGATTAATGCTTGTGTTTGAACAAGTATTACAGATACTAAAGTAAACAGATACTAAACTGATTCTCACCTACCTTGTATGTTTTTATTAATTTATTTATTACTATAATTATTACTTATTACAGTTATCTCTAACTATCCCTATCATTCTAATTATAATTTAGCTATCGTAGTACAAAGTGAGCTAAATAGCTCATTATGTATTACGATAACTAAATTATTAAATTATTCAGCTAAATCACAAACATTTCATATAACTAGAATAACAAAAATAAATATTGAAACATGTATTGAATAAATATTTTCAACGTAAGGAAATTCAATTGAGCACATTAAATTGAAAAAAAATGCTTAGAATTATTTGATGATACATAGAAGCAAATTAATCTTTATCAACTTAAAAATATTAATATATACAACAATAATTGATTTTATTTGCATCTGACAAGTCTTATACAAGGTGCAATATTTCAGATGCACCAACATTTATGAGAAAGTATGGTCCTAGACTTTTTAAAAATTGTCTCTACATCCAATAAGTTGACCCTTATGAGTTCGAATTACTGTTTTGGTAATTATTACCCATATGATTGTAATTATGTTACCAACTTTGGGTAACTTTGAAAAATTAAATATATTTAATTTATATATTAATTAAATATATTTATTTTAGGCATGATTATGGCCAGCTTGGTCGAAACGTCGCCACATTAATTTAATTTTTTATTATCCCGTTCTTGGACTATCAACATTAAAAACTTTGAAAAGTGAAATTAAATTATATTATAATATTGACTGTTTTATAAATTCTACAAAAGCCTAAAAAATTAATACTAACGCCACCATATTATGGTGATTTTTCACTTAGCTATTGTTTGACATATATTAGAGATTTATTGTAAAAAATACTTTTTTGTTGTGGTTTTGAACATTAATCTTTTGTTGATGTCAAACAATATAACAATAACGGTAAAAATTACCAAAATGGTGATATTGTATGTAATGTCTTAAAATTTATCTTACTTTCCTGAACAGTTGATATTATGGTATGATCTAGTTTAACTTAATGAAGTTAAAAAGTTTTCAATGTAAAGTTGTTGTTAACTTTAACTAAAAGCGTTTTAAAGTTAACGAAATAACCACCATATTTGAGTGCTAGTGACCATAAAAACACTGGTGAACTCGCACGAGTCAACTCAACAGGAGTAGAAACTATTTTTGATAGTTTAGGGCTAGATATGCTCCTTATTTTAAAAATGTGATGTCGGTGTGATGTGTTTTTTTACAAATTCTCTATTCAGTTTGTTTCTCTGAAAAGAGTTACAAATCATTTAAATAAAAATATTTCTGATTCAAAGCTGATTCAAAAAATCTAAGACTGGTTATTTTCTAATTTTAATTTGACTTAATATTAGCCTTATTTTAATCTTAAAAGTAACAAAAGTGACAAACAAGTTTCATTTAAAGATTATTGACAAGAAAACCAACATTTTATATTTTTGTGTATCGGGCTTTATCAGAGTTATTTTTTTATTTTATACCCTTTTAATTTCAGGAGAAGATCCTTATATGAGATATTATAAAATTAAAACGTAGTTTATAAAATAAAATCTTTAAAAAAAACAATAAAATAAAACTGTAAAATAACTAACAAATCTAAATATAATTTTAAGTATATTAAACAAAAATACAGAATTTTTTAAAATATAGTTCATGGTCTACTTAAAAAGAAAATGTATACATAAAGAATAGTCCCACAAATGAAATTGTATGGTATAGCAACTGTCACCTTGTAAAGTTCATTGTGAAGTCTAAGTTACAACAGAACAGCACTATGAAATAATGAGTTCAAACCTCAATAGCCTTGAGTTGAACCTTGGAAAGAGTTGAGCCTTGGAAAGAGTTGAGCCTTGGAAAGCCCTAAATTATTGGTTCCCAACATTTCAAATGGTGCTTGAAACATTTTTAGTCCTAAAAATGATAGAGATTTTTTTCAGGCTATTGGTAGACTCTTAACTTGGTAGGAAAGCCTTAGTGCATTCATAATATGGTTGTTTCAACTTATTTCTGAAAGACAGTCCCATTTCTTTTTGACACAATAAAACACTATTAAATGTTTAATTATTTTTTTAAATTAACATATTTCCCTCTCAAAAATTACTGTATAGATCAGAAAACTCCTTATATACCACTCATAGGTTAATTTAGGAGACTCATGTAAGCATATTATTTCATACCTACATTATAATATAATCGTCTCTATGGGCGTAGGTAATTTTCGACATTTATTTTTCTTATTCAAAAGAAATTTTTAAATTTTTTTTTATTTGACTTCATATTTGAATTTAAGTTAAAAAATGTAGGATACTATAATAATGTGCAAGGGCTTATTAGTAAAACTTAAGGCAAAATTTTCTATTAAGTTAAAAGAGCGAGAATATTCAGGTATATTTTAATAACAGCCTGCATTTAATGTGTTGTATCTGTAGAGGTTTTAGTAAGTTATTATAATGAAGAAATAGGTGTACCAACCATGCGATTGAGCGTGGGTGAGAGTAATCTAGTTAATTGCTCTCTGAAGGATTTGAAATAGTTAAAAACAGATCCACAAGCTTCCATAGGTTGAAAACTCCTGACTAATGAGTGTATGGTTAGGCCTGCATGTGTTTTACTTTGGTAAAAAAAATGGTTCAAATCAGTTGACAGCGTGTAAAAATAGTATTAAATAACTTATAAGGTTTAACGGATATGAAATCGAGGAAGTGGTTTAACATTTAGGACTAACCTCATTGGCCCCTTGCAATATTTTCCTGTCGACTGATCATATCATTATTTTCAGCTACCAACTAATTATATACATGTTTTCTTCAAGTTAACATTGGGTCTTTGAGTAAAAAGATTATTACGGGGGGGGGGGTGTAAAAAGTGAATGAATTTAGATATAGAAATAAATAAAAATAACCGTAGAATTCATGGGAAAATAAAATATAATAATATACAAAGATAGATGGAGAAATAAATAAAAATAACAATATTAAACTTTCTACAATTAGATATAATACATAGTATATATATTAATTATATATAAATGTGTATTTGTGTACACAATTATACTAATACAAATGTATTAGTACGTATAACAACTATTTGCTGTTCTGTTGTGCCCATGCCCAGTGTAAAAAGCTTGCGTGACTTTACATCGATATGCCTTATTTTATTTCTTTTATAGGATTATTTTTCATTCTTATATTCATGATTGATCAACTTTTTCATAAAAACCATGAAGTAATCATCTTTTTATTATTGACCATTCAGACAGACTTAGTGACAATCCCTCACTTCTGAATTTTAAAAATTCATTTGTTTTTGTCATTTTAAATAATTTACTATTATCAATGAGATAAATGTAAACAAAAACAAGGATAAACATTTGTATTTAACCAAAAGTAGAGTTCACAAATGAAATCCAACTTGTTTAAAAACTTATCCCCACCTCTTCTTTTATTTGAAAGAATATTTTTTGTTTCTAATATTACTTTACCGAGCTGTCGTTATTCGTTATATGTATACCTATTTTAGGTAATGTTTGACACTATCAATAATGTGACTAAATTAAATATCATGGACATTTTCTAGTTAATACCAAGAAGTTGTAAATCTTTGAAGGCCAGTTTTTGAAGTAATACCCGGAAGTTTACTTCTCCTGTCTCCACTAATTTCTCTCATCAATTTTTCTCTAATGACTCATTACTAGAGTGTTCAGATGAAAAATTTTATTTATTAAGTAGTAGTTAGAGTTCACTGGTGAAGTCAGGTTGATGTATTTTGGGTAAAATTGCTGACTTCTGGTGTAGAACTGTTTTCTAGGAATGGAAAAGTTATTTTTCTTTCTATTGTTAGAAAAGTTTGAGGGAAGCAGAGTGATGGTGTTGTATGAAATACAACACATTCTTTGGGGTTGGTATGATTGATGTCTGTGTTAACAAATGAAAAATAACTTTACTTCCAGACAGAAGTTTATTGACTAATTTTTAGGGAGTAAATAATGATGTTTTGGTCCCAAGGGAATAAAAGTTACTCTTTATTCCCTTGGGACTAAAAAGTATCGGGACCAAAAAATAATCTTGAGTTGAAGCCCCCTAATCATATGAGGGGTGGGGCTTTATTTCCATTTTATTAGGGTGTGGGCCCGCCAAAAAATATATTAAATATATATTGACTCAAACCCCATTTTAGGCAAAAAAGTGGTTTGAAGCAATATTTTTTTTCTTTTCGGGGGTTGTTTCAAAAAATGTAAAGAAAAGTTGTCATGTCATGTCATCTGGAAATAAAATGTTGAATGCACCATGGAAGTAAAATATCATTACTCTCTCACAAAAATTACCTTCCTTGGCTTGGCCTTTGTGGTTAGATAAATAACCCTTGGTTTTTGCCCAGCAACCAACTGCTCAAGGAAATTATGACACTCTTTACTCCCTTGGTGCATAAATAATTGTAAAAATTATTAGTATGAATAACATCATAAGTCTTAAACAAATATGAGTCTCTACACAAAAATAATGTACTCATAGGATTTTAACCAACAATGATTATCTTCAGATTTCAGAGAAGAGAAGAGAAGAGATTATGCAGGCTCTCTTCTCCTCTAACTGCTCATGAGTTACTATAATGTTACTGTTGTTCAGTTATAATGTTACTCTTCCAACTGAGACACTCATGAGTTATTTAAAATTACTCTTCTACTGAGTTTCTCATGAGTTACTATAACGTTACTCTTTTAATTGAGTCACTCATGAGTTACTTTGTTATAACTAACCAAGTCACAGTTATATCTAACAAAGTCGCACAGGCTCTTAAATTTCTCTTCTCTTTAATCTGAAGATGATGACGTTCGTAAATTGAAAGCTGGTTAGCTGAAAGCTCGTTTTATTATTGATTTAAGAATAAGCCTCACTTAATCCCAAGTAATCCTCCCTAAAACACTTAATTTTCATCTGCAGTAACTGAGCATCTACTTCCAAATCAATTAATTCTAGACTGGCCTCCTACAACTTTTTTTACTTTCACATTTCTTAATGTATTGCTCTCATTGGGAGTAAAAATTACATTCTTACTTATTGCCATTAATTCATTGAAATGAATAGGTACTTATGGTGTGCCTGTATCTTCTCTCCACTTTTATTTATTTTATTTCTAATTTGTTCATGAACTTAATTTGACAACTAGAGGCACCAACCTGGATCTCAACTCTGAAACAAATGTAAATTACACGTATGATTTCAAATAAAATTATTTTTTTTAAATGGCAATTCAGTTTTTCTCTAAACTTTGACAGAATAGGTTATACATAATTAGATGGTACTTCTTACATGATTATAAGTTAGTGTAATAAATATGCCATATTATTTGCCTAGGAAACATAAAGTTGGTTATGTTTTTACTGCCTTTGGGAGATGAATCATATCCAGACAAGTCATCATTAGAAGTAGTGAGATGTGAGAAAGCTAGGTTTTGAGTTTTGTAATACTGTTGACAGTTATAAGAGTCATATAACGT
This sequence comes from Microvelia longipes, assembly GCA_018340805.1. NCBI lineage: Eukaryota > Metazoa > Arthropoda > Insecta > Hemiptera > Veliidae > Microvelia > Microvelia longipes. Next base: position 52,098,427 of record JACMZG010000022.1, read on the forward strand.
TCAACAGTAAGAAAAAAAACCTAGCTTTCGAACATCTCACTAACACCGATGATGACCTTTAATTGGCTGAAAGCCGGTTATACATAATTTTGAATAATTCACATCAGTGGAGAGACTTATTTTATTTTTTTTATTTTGTTTTAAAAATAATTTTAATGGTGAAGCACTCAAAACGAGTGAAAGGTTAAGTGGCACTCTAAGTAAATCATAGAGTGTTGAGAGTGTTTTATTAATACTGTAGACATCTATTTCCCCATAAAAACAATCTGACATGATTCCTATTATTAAGTTTCAGTACATTTTAAATTTATCAAAATAAAATTTGAACAATACAATACTATGTCTTTGATGCTCTAAGCAGAGTTGGGCAGTTAAGTATAAGTCTAAGCAGTATAAAGTCTTAAGTTTTTTTTTAAGTTTTATTTGATTTAATGCACAATTTCAATTCAATATTTGTTTCATTCTGGATGTGTCTTTATAGCTATCCCACTGACAGCTATAATAGACTAATACTTAGAGAAAGGATACAACAGTTCTTATCATTCCCTGGGTAGCTAGGTAGTATAATTGTACATTGGTGACAAAGAGACTAATACTTAGAGCCTCCCTCAGGCTCAGTTATGGTACCAAGCTACCCAGGGAATAATAAGAGCCATGTATCCTCCATACATAGCTCTTATCATTCCCTGGGTAGCTTGGTACCATAACTGTACATTGGTGACGTCATTTTTTTTTATTATGATTACAATTGAATTTTAATATTATATTAATTTTTGATTATTTTGTATTAAATTAAGTAATAATGAATTTAAAATTAGTTGTAATTATCATCTATCGCATATATTCTTTAATTATCTGTGTTGCATAAAGTGATATAACACACTTAAAGTGACACCACTTATAAACTCCTGTTTGTAGTGTCCTCTGATGGGGGATTTAGAAGGATGGGAAGTCGCTAGTCTCTCTCTAGGGAGACTAGTAGGTGTAAGTCCTGTTACTATAACCTAACAGAAACTGTTAAACTTTCAGGCTCCTTATCACTGTGTTATTTTTCCTAAGTCCTCCCTCTAAGTATAAGCCTTTTTGGCCTTACCTATGGAAGGAACACAGCCTTTGTCCCACAGCTATTGTTTAAGTTAGTGAAGGCATGTATAATAAAGCTGATCCAGGTTAAGATTTGCCTGAGATATTGGTTATCATTAGGTAAGACACTAATTAAGATACAGATTTGCAATATGGTTACTTTTACCGCTCACAGTCATATGTTGACTTGCATACGCAATATGAATTCATAAACTAACCTTTTAATGCGCTATTTATTCTAAATCCAAGAAGTGCAAAGAACACAGGTATGATCATTGATAATGTTATCACTGTAAATATTTCTACTGTAGATAACTGATAGATGACCATGTAGACCCATTTACCTTTGTATAATCTTATGGATAGAAACCTGAAACAGTTAAATAAACATACTAATAGTTGCAAATACCTTATGTGACTTACCTAATATATATTATGAAAACATATATTTCTAATAATGCGTATCTAATTTATCATCAAATAGATAATAAATAATATTATTATTTTAATATTAATATTTTTAATATTAATACTTTATCTATAAATGTATGAGTGTGTATATGTAGTATGTGTGTGTGTATTTTTTCTATTTATGTATGTATATTTATATGCATATAAATGTGTTTATGTATATGTGTGTCTTGTGTTTGTATTTAACTTATTTTGAAAATAAAATGATTTACTGTCTCTCAATGATGATGATCTGTTGATTTTTTTTATATATAACTGGTTGCACTATAAGGTATGTTGATATTGTCAGGAATGGGTGAGACAATAAAAAATGTAAATAATTTCAGTTCACTAATAAAAATTAGTATCTTTCAAACAGAACAGTTTAAAAATAAGGATCTGTCGGGTTTATATGAGGAGAATATGCCTCTAGTGAGGCATATTCTCTAGATTAATTAATTAGTAGATTAAAAATTGTAACTGTTATTGAATAAAGAGAAATTAAAATAAAAAAATATGTCTCATTGTTTATAAAAAAAATAGCATTCAACTATTATCAGTTTTAGCATTATTATATGAGTACATCCTGTAAATTTGTGTACAAAATCCTGTAGTTATAATTATAATTGTTCTTTTTATTATGCCTGTTACCCATTCTAGTTATGTTAATGTTTATTTTACATTTTAATCATGTTATATCTTCTTTAAATTGTATTTTTAAAATTTGTTTATTAAAGCTCAATTACACGGAGTAACTTTAGTCACTAGTCGCTCGTGTAAGTCGTTGCCAGAGACTAAGTAGTTTTTTTAGTTGCCAGCGACTTAAGTCACTCGTGTAATAAGGACATAAACAAAAACAACTTGTTGCTAGGGGGGTAAATTTAAGTGTTTATGAACTTTTTGTAACTAGTCCCTGCGATTTTAGTCTCTTGTAACTAGTCTTAAGGAGACTAAATTATGTAAACAATAACATTATTTTGTTTATAAAATGTAGTCTCTTGGAAACTAAAATCTCTAGCGACAAAAGTAGCCTATCTGTCTACTTTTGTTGCCAGTCACCAAAGTGTTTATTTGTTTTGGGAATTTTTAATGTGTTTATGTTAACAAGAGACGGGTTTAAACGTATATTTTTTAAAAAATCTGAAAATAAATTAATGAATATGGTTTTTGACGCTTCTTATAAGATATATAGCATTCGTTTTAAATTTTAGCAGTCCATTTTTTGTCATAAAATAAAACAACAATTTAATTGGCTCGTGGCCAACATAGGCATATGAAATTATAGAGAATCCGCAATTTATAATTTTATTTCTGGTTATCATACTGCTTCTAAAGCTCCCTTAACAACAACTTTTTCTAAGAGTGCTGTTACCAGTTTAAAACATTTAGTTGAGTTTGGAATTGAAATAATTTTATCAATTTTTTTTGCCAGTAAAAAGTTTAAAAAATCTGAAATTCTCCCCCCTCACAGTATTGACTTATCATTGCCCCTAATTAATAAAGATTGTTCATTTGACTTACATGCCCCAATAAAGTGCTAGGAAAGCAATGATGCCTGATATTGTTGCCTCCTTGGATGGTACGTGTCTGTTAGATGTAAACATGTACACAAGAGATAAGGGTACAGGGGCTGTATGGAGGCTGTGGTTAACCCATGGTGGTAGCAGCTCATCCATTAGGGGAGGATACATTGCTTCTCGGTGAAGAGTGTATGCTGTCCAGAACGCTATCATCACATACTGAAATAAATATAACAATTATTTAGTTATAGTAAGTATAATATGCATTTATATAGTCAATTATGCACTCATAATAAGTATTAGGTCTATTTGTTTTTTTGGGAATTTGTTGAAAAAACCATTTCCTAAACTTTGTCTCAAACTTATGAGAATCTTTGAGCGCCCCGTCTTTTAAGTTCCACTCTATTATCTATCACAAGGACCCCTGAGTTAAAAGCTTAGCTGCTTATATGTGAGGTTCAAGGCAGTAGTTATGTTCCTGGGGCTTGTGTGCTGTGTAAATAAACAGCCTCATAATTGTATTTTTATAAATATATTATGTTTCTCTTATTCTTACTAAAAGTTGTAACTTGCTAAGTTGTACTTGTTTTTACCCCCCCCCTCAAACTGCCATTGCCCTCCTTTAACAGCTTATTTCTACTATTCACAAAGGAGAGTGGACAAATTTTCATGAGGTCTAAAATCATTTTTACTTTTCCTCATTTATACCGTAGGTATATAAGAAAAGTATTGTGTTTGTAATGGAATGAAACCGGAATTATCCGTTTCAGGCGTTTTTAAGGCCTCCTGAGTGGTTTTTGCAAAGTTGTCTGTCTGTATGTGTGTCTGTTATCGTAGTGCCCAGTGTATTTATGTTAGAGAGTTGACATTTTGTACCAAAACCAGTCTACCGCTGTAGTTGTGCTATTCGGAAAATACTTTTTTTATTACATCATTAACCCGCAATAATAACTCAGATAAAATTTCGAAAAATTTTAAAACGCGAAAAAATGATGCAATCGGATTGATATTTGGCACGCATATGGCTATGTATAAGACTAACATATGTGCCAAGTTTCATTTCATTATCAGCTTTAATTCAATTTTTATTAAATGAATTGTGTACGTTTTTTAAAGAGTTGTAAAAAATTGGCTAATTTACCTAATAAATAATCAGGCTAAGTTTCAATTCAATACGACAAAGTAATTTTAAAGGCGTGTTGCAATATAAATTTGGCGACCTTTATTTCTGAGTCCGAAGCAGGGAGGATGAGCGTAGGGAATCCGATGTGATGAGGAAAAGTTGCGACAAAATTTTGACAATTTGTACAAATAATCTATTATAAGTTAGTGTTTTAACCCAAAACTAATAACATACAATATAGTTACAATTTATAGAATATGAACTAATTGTAAAGATTTAGATTTCAAATGCAGCGAGGAAAATAAATTGTTATTACTTTTTCTTCCTCCAATTGGGATCAAGGTGAATCTGAATCAGTAGAATGTCTTTTTGTACTAATTTTCGGAGGGCTATTAACTGACAAATATCAAGAATATTACTATAAATATATATGCTAAATATATAGTAAATACATATGCTATAAATATAGTAAATATTTTATGCTAATGTTTATCATTAAAATAATTCTAAATAAAGATCGATATTTTCGTAGGGAATATTTATTTGTGTAGGTTGGCCATTCTTCAAAATCAACATGATTTGCAATTCGTTTCTGTTTTCTATTCCACTTAGTATTTGAATATTTTTAAAAGCATGAATTATTCTTTCCTTATTATGTGTCTGTTATTTGTAATTAAACTGCTTTAACCTACAAATTAGTGTTTTTGTTAAACGAGACTTTCGCGGCAAGGAACAACTGAAAAGAAAATAACTGCTTTGTAAGAAGGCAAAGAACCGATATCACAAGCAGCGTTTATTACAGCGAACCACGACTTAAATTTGAGCTAAAGAATGCATTTATTGTACCAATAAAGTTTCGACAGCAGACAGCATAGTGTGACTAAATCAATATTTTGATTAAATATCATAAAGAAAAGGTAAATAAATTCATATGTTTATTAAATAACCAAAGGAATTGAAAATAACCTGAACTTTGGACACCGGGGTTCAACCCCGATAAGTGTCTACACGACACATTATCGGATTCAACCCACAAATTACGGTGTCAATATCGGTGTTCAACACCGGGTTCAACACCGGGTTCAACCCCCGTCTACACAGAGAAAAATTGGTGTGGAGGATTTAATCGGGTGTTTAACCCAGTGTTTAACACATCGTGTAGACGAGCCATAGAGATATATACTAGAGGGGGCATAGCCTATCTTAATACATTGAGAGGCCTGAAACATCTTTTTGGGCCTCTCAGGGCTCTGTGTAACCTCAGTGAAACCTCCTTCAAGAGTGAGTTAAGGTTATAATAAATCAATTTATTTTGGCTTCCCGCTCATTGTTTGTGTTTTGATTTGTACTTTTAACATTCTCCTATATAAGTCATTGTAATTTTGTACTCATTATTTGATTATATTCATAATCGTAGGTGGTCAGATTATTTTAGCGAATTTTCATAATGAAAATGACGCTTATGAGGTTGTTCGGATGACGGAAGTTGAGGATGGGAGTGAGCGGAATCGGTTCCTATTGGCTTCCTGATAACAAAAAATATGTCCGAAAAAAGTTTATATATATATGTATATATATATATATATATATATATATATATAATATAATATATATATATATATATATATATATATATATATATATTTATATATATATGTATATATATATATATATAATATATGTATGTAAGAGTTTCTACCCTTTCGTATGGCGAACGATAACTCTCGAAGGCGTTCTCAAATTGAAACGAAACTTTGCAAATCGCGAGATGTTGAGGAGGTTACGAGGCCTATTGTTTATAAAAACATTATGACGTCATCAACCAAAGTTATGACGTCATGAAAAAAATTTTTTTTGAAACTTGAAATGGCTTTAAAACAAGGTATTTCGTGTTTAGGTAGACGGCTAGCTGAATCGATTAAGACCAATTTCAGCTGAATCGAACCATCACAAAAAGGCGCAAACAGTATACATATATATAATGTTGTATATATGTATACGTCCAGGTCAAAGACTAGTACGATATATCTTAGGTTCAGTAGTGTTAGAGGGTGGGGATATAGTATAATTGAAGGGCCTCTACCTCTTGCTCCATCCTGGTAAGCCTGCTGTCCTAGAGAGACAGGACAAAAATGGCTTCCACTAAACCACGGCGAGCAAAGCAGGCCCGTAAAGCGGAAGAACCTCGAAGTAGTCTTTATATGGTCGAATTCATTCTAAAACGATTGCGACCGGTTTCAGCTCAATCAGACAATCCTAAGCGTAGATAAACAATATTAACATAGATGGTTCACTCCCGAGTGTAGTAGGAACACTCAATTGACAAGTTTGTGTTATGATTTAAGTTGGGGCCTCATCACTAGATCTTGAAGAGCGCTACTAGTAAAAATATATTGCTCTATTCTCTACTAGATGTGCTGTGGTATTTTTTTTAAATACAAACAGTTGCCAATCGTTTAGTAAAATAAAATAAAAGTAAACAAAGATCTATGGTATGCTATAGTATTCGCGATGTATTTTTGTTTTTCAAAACTTGGGGCCTCATCACGCGAAGCAGCACCATTGTTTTCTTAAAAAAATAACAATAATTCATTTTTAGTTTTTAGACTTAACATTTAAATTTGCTATCTGAATATAACATCTCGAGTTGGCGCAAACGGATAAGTAAAGGAAACAAACAAAAATTGAAACTATGACATTAGAGGTTCAAATCCAAGGGGGGACGACAGAATGGGTGAGTAAGAGTGAGAAATTATTTTTTTTCACTTTTTACCAATTTATACGAAATTCTTATAGAGCTTTCTTGGGATCACTCATTCATCGACTCCTCTCTCTATTCATCATCTAGCGCTGAAAAGCGGATGGAAAGACTTGATTACCCTCAACAGCTCGTTGTTTGGTTGAATAAAGTAAATAAATAAAAGTGTCAGAAAAAAAAATATCTGACAGTTTCACGCTGTCACCACTAGACTGTACTACTTGAGCCTCCTGCATCCCATCAACTAATTTTTTTTAAGTCTTTAGTTAAATGTTAATATTGTTTCTATGATCCTAAGTGACGGAAACGGTATTTTATTTAAAAACAAAAATCATGAATATATTTTTGTTTATAACGCTTGTTAGTTTAATATTATGCATACTATTAATAATAAAGTATTAATAAAATCTTTATAAAAATCAAATTTGTGAGAAAGCCTTTGTGCTTTCTCAAAGGCTGGAGAGGCTGTGAAAATTCGCTAGGTACATGGCAAAATGCCATGTAACAAAACAATAATGAACAACACATCATACAAAACAACAACAATGTGGCCGCGAAGCGGCAACAGGGAGGCCCCCGGCGCGAGCGCCCGGTGGGCCGACGCCGAGGTCGCGTAGCGGCTACGGGCCGAAGGCCCGTATTTCGATGTTTCACAATTTAAGCAATAGGGCCCCTCTAGTAATAATACTCTATGAGACGAGGTAATTTTAGACCGAAACAAATAATATAAATAAACTATTTGTTTGTTTACTAGTTTTCTTTATTCACTTTTCAGTTATTAAGTTAAAATACAGTTTAAAGCTGTGATTTTCTTTACGAAAAATAACGAACGAATTTACGAATTTTTTCTTTCGTAAATATAGAAATTACTACTGATAGTTAGAAATTACTACGTTGTTTACCTATAAGATAAGGTAAGAAAGTAACGACGCCCATTTTTATTTCTACCGTATTAGCGAATTTCATAATGAAAATGACGCTTATGAGGTTGTTCGGATGACGGAAGTTGAGGGTGGGAGTGAGTGGAATCGGTTCCTATTGGCTTCCTGATACAAAAATAATGTCCGAAAAAGTTTATATATATATGTTAATATATATATATATATATATATTATATATATATATATATATAAATATATGTATATATATATATATATATATATATATATATATATAATGTATGTAGAGTTTCTACCTTTCGTATGGCGAACGATAATAACTCTCGAAGGCGTTCTCAAATTGAAACGAAACTTTGCAAATCGCGAGATGTTGAGGAGGTTACGAGGCCTATTGTTTATAAAAACATTATGACGTCATCAACAAAAGTTATGACGTCATGAAAAAAAAAAATTTTTGAAACTTAAAATGGCTTTAAAACAAGGTATCTAGTATTTAGGTAGACGGCTAGCTGAATCGATTAAGACCGATTTCAGCTCAATCGAACCATCACAAATGGCGCAATTGGTGTACATATATATATAATTCTTGTATATATGTATACGTCTAGGTCAAAGACTCGTACGATATCTGTTGGGTTCAGTAGTGTTAGGGGGGGATATATTATAAAAGAGAGACCTCTACCTCTTGCTCCATCATGGTAAGCCTACTGTCCCAGAGAGACAGCGCAAAAAGGCTTCCACTGAACCACGCCGAGCTAAGCAGACCCGTAAAGAGGAAGAACATCGAAGTAGTCTTTATATGGTCGAAGTTATTCTAAAACGAAGCGACCAGTTTCAGCTCAATCGGACAATCCTAAGTGACGCAAACGGTTTTTATTTTAAATAATCATGATATATTTTTTTCAACCTTAAAGATTTTACTCAAATAAACAATTTGTTTACAAAAAAAAATTTGACATTTTCTTTAAATTTATAAACAATCATAAATGTAAGTAAGTGTTGAAGTCAGGGGGGGTTAACTTAAATGAGGAAAAGTTTGGATTCCATTATCGCAAGCTACTAAAAATAGCGCGCGGCGGACCGGTGCGGACAACTTATGAACTAACCCCAATAGCTTCCAAAGATGACTGATTATATTTTATATTAAATTTATGAATACATGACAATTCTTTGTTATGACAGCTACATTTATTATTATAAAGTTGATTGTTTTCTGTATGTATTTTTCACAAAAACGGTTCGCCGTTGCATTCTGTATTCCAAAATTCAGAAACTAAAAGTAAATAGAAACCTTTTAAAAGATCCAAAAACGCTAATGATGGCAGATAAGTATATTTCATTTAATTAATTTATTGATTTGTCGATATTATCAGGTAATTACATTTAATCACATGTGCGCATCTCGCCGATGTAATTAAAATACAGGCTGCATTAAATGCCAAAATCTATCTTTTAGCACGTGTAAAACTTAGCCACTATTTCATTATTACCTGATTGAATCAATTAAAGTAATAAATTACTTAAATGAAAAACTTAAAAATAATCACAAGTGTTCTGTGTACGATTAAAGTGGTAGGGTTAGTTAGAAGTATAACTATACAAAGTATAAAAATTAAATTTCAAACTGACTGAGGGCATAAAAGCGGGAAATTAAGACACGCCTACTCAGTTGAAAGGTAGGTCCGCCGCAGCGCTAGCGTCGTCCGGAATCGTGCGGAGCGGACGAGGCGCGAAGCGCCGAGGCCGCGTAGCGGCTACGGGCCGAAGGCCCGTATTTAAGTAATAAATTATACGTTATTCTAGTTAAGACTTTGCAACTTTATCAAACCTCACACAAACTGTTGCAAATATCATAAAAATTCATGTGTTGTTACAATTAGTAATAAATGCCCCAGTATATAGTAAAACGATAAAAACAAAGGTTCTGGACTAGATTGGAACAAAGATTGTTTAGATTTCCAGGCAAGTGTCCAACCCATTGCGTCCAACACTGGTTTGGCGCAAGTTCCCAACCTTTTTTTTATAAACAAACCGTAATACGGTTCTTTCCTCCCTGAAAATAAGGGCGGAAAGTTAATTTTTTCTTCCTTCTAGAGGAAAAAAAGATTTCTTTAAAGTATTCTAAAAAGAACGAGTCGTACGACTAGAAATAATTAATTAATAGGAAATAAAAATAAATACGTCTATTGTACTTACAAGCGACATTGGAAATATGATGGTGAAGAGTAAATAACTGGCTGTCTTATGAATGTATTCCGTCAGTTTCAATAAGTTTTTATTGTTGTGGAAATATATCTCTACTATGTCTATAGCTGTGTACATGTGATAGTAAATTATGTTATAACCCTGAAACAATATAACACCAACACATCATAGATACAATATTAGAGTAACTTGAAATTTTCTATTGTATTGTGAAGGCATTCTTGTTGACTTGGTTAATGATTTATTTTATTTTCAAGTTATATTTTTATATATGTATTTATTTTTAAGTTATAAGGTATATTTTCAGAAAAATTTGGTTTGAAGTAGTACAAAATGAGTCACATTTTTTAGACCTGGCTCTTTGATTATTTGAGATACTAGGGAAAGGTGATTGCTCCCCCAGCAAGTAGGCCACATTGTCGTGTCCTTTTTACTAATTCCCTTGGATAGAAGATGTGTGCAACCTAATGAGTGAGCTCATTTTGTACATAAGAATATAATATTTTTACTGATCCTGTGTGGGTACACAGGATCAGTAAAAATATTATATTCTTAACTGCAAAGGATCTAATACACATTTGATATGCTTAATACACAACAATTTTAAGATATCGGTTAAAAAAAGTGCTCATCCAAACAACTTAGGACTCGCTTAGAAAAATTTTCCAATTTTTCACAAAATTTTACTCAAACCACCTCGCTCTTCCTTAGAAGAATTAGCTTATTTATTAGAACGTCTTTAGAATCTGTTCGATCATCCTTAGATAGTAAAGCAATATGTTTCATCTGTAGCGAAACCCATCTACGTACTAGTCTCACTCGATGCTGCCTAACTCTAGTGATCCGACACAACTTGTAGATATACTAGCGGCAGTAATAAAATAAAACCTTGCATGTTTATTACACTCGTGGCAAAATTCCATCAAATAGACGCAATTCCCATTTTTAACCATTTAATTTATTCTTTTGAAAATTAATCATTCATTAATATTTTTTTTTACACTTCAGGGAAATATAAAAAAATCAATTCTAATTGTAAATATTCATTAAAATTGAGCTGCTGGTGATAATGAGATGAAACATGGGGCATAGTATAGGATGATATTCAATGTGTCTTATACTTTTTAGTGTCGTAGAAGACTAAGTTCTTCTAAATTGATCTGAACATTTTTTTGAAAATTTTTATATCGTTAGTGACACGATAAAAATAAATTTTCCTGAAAGCACAACGAGCCATAGACAATTATTTTTGAATTTCTTGCATTAACACACTAAGAGCTAAGATAATAAGAGACACATACGTTGATAATTTGGTGCTTAAAGACCAAGGATCTTGAATAAAGGGGAGGACGCATTAAGGAACATTTCTGACCCCATGGAATAGAGAATATAGATAAATATCTTGTATAAGATAGAGAAATAGGAGCTTACCTTTCCTATGGTTATAATGAAAAAAAACGCAGGTTATGTAGAAAGGTTGTCGAGTTTGCATCTCAACTTTCTTCTGTGCTTCTCGTGATTGTTACATTTGTGGTGTTTGTTAAGTCATTTGTTCTTATTCATTTTAAATTTTGGACTATACTTAGCCACTTCAGTGAGTGGTAATTTAAGCTTATTTATAACCTTCTCAAGCAATAAACAATGGGAAACCATTAAGAGGTAAGTTTGCCTCTAAAATTTAAGTCCTGCGCTGTTATAAGAATCGTAAGCATGCGCAGTTTGTACCAACAAGCATGTGCAGTTGGTTTTTGACGTGTGTTTCGTGTTGAATTCTCTCTAGTTTTTGGTTTTCGATGGGGTCACTTTTTTGTATGGCAAATCGACTTAGTGCGTCATCCCCTTTATTCAAGATCCTTGATATAGACAGCCAACTACTCAGGAGGCCTTAAAACATTTGAAACGGATGAGTTAGTCTCAACTGAATAATTTGTTTCAGGTGTTTTTAAGGCCTTCTAAATCAGCCTCTTAACTATAAGGGGCTGAAACTGGGTATTAACCCAGGTTTCGTATTTTAAGTGCAAACACAATACTTTTTTCTGTATGTATCTACATTATGAATGAGGAAAGTAAAAATGAAATAAGTAACGAATCAAAAGATTACTTACAATGACCCAAAGACTCAAGAAGTAGGGACTGAATTCATAACCATGTTGCATGAATTCTAGATTGACAAATCTTGGATCGTCCTTCCCCAGCAATGCACTTGCTGAACCATACAGCAGCGTTATGATACTTGACACTGAAATCCATGCATGCAGAAACCTCCTCATCTTTGTTGGCTCTCCTGTAAGTATTTATAATTATTCACACGTCTTTTCTGTCCTCTCTGTACTTTAAAGTTTTAGGTAACTTACCTTAACTTTAAAAGTATGTTGTAACTTGTGATGCTTAAGCAACCATCTTCAATTTCAAAAATCCTTTATTTATTGATAACATACATTAATAACAAAAAATAAATTTAGAACAATGCAGTACAATGCAGTACAAAGTACATAAAAATAAATAAATCACCATTGGTAACTTCTAGTAGCCACTCAGCTGTACTTAGCAATTATAACCACCCAAAAAGCTTAACCTTTTACACCAGTAACCTAACCTCTTTTCACACTGTCATTTATAAGGTTTATCATGTATTTTGAAGGGTTTTGTTTGATTAAAAGTGGTTAATTTTGGTTACTAAGGTGGTTATTGACTGTAAAATGACAGAAAATATACAATACTACTTTATAAATTAGACAAAGAATTTATTTGACCACCCCGTTAACGTTTTTACAAACGATAGAGTGGCTCCATAAGAGAAAGCCAGGTGCTGAGATAAAAATAAATAAAAAATTTGCTTGAAATTATTAGGTGAAACAAGAAGCAAATTATCTTACTTAATTTAAATATTTAATATTTACAGGAATAATTTATCTTATTTGCATCTGGTGAGTTTTTCACCAACAACAAACCTTTTTTCAAACATTTCAAACGCACCAATTTTTAAAAATATGGGCAATATGGTTTCTAGGCATTCGAAAATGGTCTCTAACGCCATAAAATGACTTATTCAAGTTCTTTTTACCATTTTTCAGTAACTATTACCCAAAAAATGTAGAAATTATGTTACCAGTTTCGGGAAACTTTAAAAACCTTAATTAGAGCAGACCAAAATATTGTCAGTTTTAAAAATTGCATTACATTTTAAAAAATGTATACAGTATGACTCAGAACAACATAGTATATAAACATTATGTCTGTGTTCCGGTTATTTTGCATAAAATTATGGTTCTACGTATATTATAGAATTTCGTTAAAAAATCACATGAAACAAGAATGTTAAACAAAGTTCTTTTTTTAAAGCAGCCAATATTATAGTACAATATAATTTCAATTTTCAAAGTTACCCAAAGTCGGTAACATAATTACAATTATTAGGGTAATAATTACCAAAAAAATGGTAAATTTAAACTTGCAAGAGTAATTTTATTCGAGGTAGAGACCATCTGTCATTGAAAGTCTCGAAGGATGTTTCCGTATATTTTGAATGGATGTTTGGTGCATTTGGAATCTACAATTCTCCACCTGGCATAAACATAGACATATATTCACCTTCCTTTTCATATGATGATAATAATAATAATAATAATAAATCTTTATTTTTCATTAAATGTTATACAGATAAAACATTAGATAATTGTCAATATCTTAAGAGTAAGTTAATAAAACAAGTATACTATACATGTTCTATGAGCTAATCAAGCTATAGTAATCGTCAATGTATAAATTAAGCCTCTTTCTTATTTGTTTTGAGTTTTTTTGTAAAAATACTCACTTCGTGAAAATATTGCACATTATCAGAGAAATAATAAGACGATCGGAATAAGGAAAACTTACCAGGTCAGTGCTCTACTGCTATAATGAACTGTTGTGATTTGGGGTAGTAACTACAGTAAACAATGTAATGACAAATGTAACCAAAATATTGGAGGCGAATGTAAGTATCGCACCAATATAAATAAATAGTTTCCCTGATAACCTTTAAATTAAAAGTTAAATAGTTATCCAATTGTTCATAATTTTTCTTCGTGTTTGGCGGGATCTAGCTGAATTTTATTCGTCGTAAAACAGAAATGTATAAGTTATAGCTCGTTGAAGTTCTTACATTTAAATGTAAATATTTTCAAAATAGCGACAAATATGAAAATAAAATTTGGTAAACCTTTATGTTTCATTGAGAGGGACGTTAGTGCCAAGTTACCACTCGAATGTTTAGGTCTAAATTACAATATTTTGACATTTGTAGATTCTTTGACAAATCGGCAAAGAATGTTAAACCGGTAAAAAAGTACTTCCGGATTTGATACTACCTTGTTTTGCAAAACATGAATAGTTGACACAATATAAATGTGCGAGAGACACCTAGGAAATGCAACAAGCAAAATGCAATGCTACATCTGGCAACTGTTCCATCATTCGACATTCGTCATCATTTGTCGCACATTTATATTGTACTTCCGGATAGCTCAACTAGACCTTAGGTCTTTTTTTGCCTTTTCCATGACACAGACAGACAAAGAGCACAATACCCCTCCCCCCAGAACGTCATAAAAATGCATAAACGGGTGATTGTGATAAAGTCTCGGTTTCCACCTTTGTACAGAAAAGTAAACTCACTAACGTTTGTAGTTGAGGAAGAAATTATCGGTATTTTTTTTGACGAATTCTTTACATTTTGTCAATTTAACGAAGTGAGATAGCAAGATTCTAAAAGTAATTATTTTTTTCATATTTATGCCAAGGTTCAACTTAAGTTCCACCATTTTTTATGGCCTCACAAGAGGCATTTAGGAATTTCTAAACAGATATAATTCTATTTAAGTCTAGCATTATGGTTAACGCTAAACTTTTTACACCTATTGAAAATCTAAGATAACACAATCAATTTACCTGATTTAATTATTTCCATCGCTGCTTGAAAAAAAATTGCAAATAAAAACCAATTTATATATGTATAAAAAAACAATTTTTATAACTTTTTGCCGTTACAATTCAACAATTTAAAAAATTTAAAATGGGTAACGAGTTTTCTGTTTACATTAAAACTTAAAATATTTTTACCGTAAAATGTTAATGATAATTAATTAAAATTTGTGTATACATTGCAACAAAATATAAAAATGCACTTATCATTCGATGTAATTGTGGTGAATGTATCTAGTTGGATTGCAAGAAAGCTACTGAACCGGACAAGTCATCCAAGACATGTGGATCCGATAGCTGTTCAAAGATTAGTATCCACTTCAATACTGATAAGGAGATATTTGATATTTTCTTGTGTTTTATTGTATTGACGATAATTTCTTCTCTCGTACAATTTATACCTTTGAAAGTTGATAACAGTTTCACGCAGATTTGGTTATGATTGCGAAAGTCAAGTTTAAAGTGTGTAGTTTAACTTACACAATGCCCCTAGTGGCATTCGCCACTGTTTATACAATTTTGTTCATAAAATGCCAACTTTTTATACAAATGTTAAACTTTTGGCATTTGCAACGTTTTATATGTGTAATACATTATTTCCAATACATTTAATGCTTATAATGTATTATTTCGAACACATTTAATGCTTATAATGTATTATTTGAACACATTAATGCTTATAATGTATTATTCTTTAATGCTTATAATGTATTTTCGAACACATTAATATTAATGTATTATTTAGAAACATTTAATGCTTATTGTATTATTTCAACACATTAATGCTTATAATGTATTATTTCGAACACATTTAATGCTTATAATGTTTTTTTAGAACACATTTAATGCTTATAATGTATTATTTCGAACACATTTAATGCTTATGTATTATTTAGAACATTTAATGCTTATAATGTTTATTAATTATCGAACACATTTAATGTTTGTAATGTATTATTTAGAACATATTTATTTTTAGTAATTTATTTATTTAATACAACGTACTGTAATGAAAACTTTTAATGATTTTATACATTATTTCAACACATTTAATACTAGTAATATATTATTTTCTAATCATAATTCATGAATATTCTTACATCTTGATAATTTTAAATTTGTTTTTTTTAAATTATTGTTTAATTTCTTACCTGAAAATTTGGGAAAGTTTTTATAAAATTTAAAAAATTTATACGTTAACATTTCACTATAATTATAATTGATCGGCAATCTAAGTTTAAAAAATTAATTTTAATATTGTTTAAAAAAAGTTTAATTATAATTTAAGGTAGCAATGATAATATAAAGAAACAAGCAGATGAGTTGAAAACAAATTTGAAACGAATAATATGTAGGTTATACTGTTTTACGAATACATAATAAATACAGGTGCTGGCGTAACCATCACTGAATACACTGTCTAACACTATTGAACGGAGGAAGCCATAGAAACCGTTTTGTATGTAATAATGTTTGAAAAACAAAGTTTTTATAGATACATAATACATTAAAATACTGTTGTTATGTCGGCATTAACCAAATTTTGCTTACTTATCCCCTATAATACATGACGGAAGTATTGTGATGAGAAAAAATGCGATACCCTCTCTCTTCATAATATCAGAGACTACTTTTTAGTACTCTAATCATAATATGTCGTCGTTGTAGAACCTTCACATCCAAATACAGAGTTCCTTAGCTCCTACGTGGCCACTACGTAACCACTAAGTGGCCACTACGTAACCATAACGTGGCCACTACGTAACCATAACGTGGCCACTACGTAACCATAACGTGGCCTCCTCTACGTAACCATAACTTGGCCTCTACGTAACCACTACGTACTCACTACGTGCCTCTACGTAACCATAACCTACGTGGCCTCTACGTAACCATACGTGGCCTCTTCGTAACCACTAAGTGGCCACTACGTACTCACTACGTGGCCTTTACGTAACCATAACGTGCCTCTACGTAACCAACGTTGCCTCTACGTAACCATAACGTGGGCCTCTACGTACCATACGTGCTCTACGTAACCATAACGTGCCTCTACGTAACCATAACGTGGCCTCTACGTAACCATAACGTGGCCTCTACGTAACTATAACGTGGCCACTATACGTAACCATAACGTTGCCTCTACGTAACTATAACGTGGTAACCATAACGTTGCCTCTACGTAATAACGTGGCCTCTACGTAATAACGTTGCCTCTACGTACCATAACGTGCCTCTACGTAACCATAAGTTGCTCTACGTAACCATAACGTGGCTACCGTAACCATAACGTTGCCTCTAACGTAACCATAACGTGGCCTCTACGTAACCATAAACGTTGCCTCTACGTAACCATACGTGGCCACTACGTAACCATAACGTGCCTCTACGTAACCATAACGTACGTACCTAACGTTGCCTCTACGTAACCATAACGTGGCCTCTACGTAACCATAACGTTGCCTCTACGTAACCATAACGTGGCACTACGTAACCATAACGTTGCCTCTACGTACGTAACCTACGTTGCCTCTACGTAACCATAACGTGGCCACTACGTAACATAACGTTGCCTCTACGTAACCTCTACATGTTATATTATTTGTTCTGACGTGTACAAATAATTTTGTATGCCTTGAGTAAACCAAGTTTTTAGAGAAAAATCAAAAACGATAACAGATAAGTGGCAAGAGTGCATTTTGGCTTTAATTATCTAAAATGAATACAAAACGAACGCTTAATTTTGTAAATTTTTGCTGCCTAGACAGAAAAGTAGATAGTTTTTCCCTAGACAGATAAATGAACGTTTTATTTTTAAGATAAACAAATTACACTGTTTTTTGATTTTTTGGTACAGTAAAGTGCTGTATGGGTGACCGCTGAGAATGATACGGATGCATTTACTATCTGAAGACGAGCGAAGCGGGTCAGAAAACGTGTCGCAGTATAAATTTGCCGAACTCTATCTCTGAGGACGAGCGAAGCGAGTCCGGAACAGGGAGGATGAGCGTAGCGAATTGGATGTTCCGAGGTACCCCGTACCTTTGCTTTGTAAAGTTTTGTAATGTTGTAAAACTTGTTATATAGTGCAAGTAGTGCCATCTGAGCTCTGCATTAAATGAGTGATCAATCACTTCTGGTTAATTCCTTCTTCTTCAGAGTCAATTCTTTATTGTTTCGTTTCAATAAAATTGTACAAAATGACACTGTTATTATATCATTCACTCATAAATGTGAGTACACATGTACCCAGAACTGCTGTGACATCTTATCACCACTCTAAAATTGTAGATTTAAAATTGACACAATAAGTGATAAGGAATACAAAATTAAGGTGGTTATATTTTTGTGCTACAAAAATTTCCGTATTATTTCTACCAGATACTGGTAGATTTTTTTGTTAATTCATTTACGCATTTAATTGACCTTTTAACGTAACTATTTTTTATTTAAATGTTGTATGAATATATCATACAATGTAGTGATAAGGTCTCCTATATTATAACGACTGATTATATTATAGCTCATCTATTGTTTGTTAAAAATGACGACTACTCATGTCAGAGGTTAGCTATGAAACAAAAAGTTATTAAACATTTTTAAAAAGTTTAAAAGCAGAAGGAATAGAAAATTCAACGGCATTAGGATTGCTTTGATTTTTCCATTGTTTAGCATTTAAGCTAATTATTGATATGCTTTACTGCCATAAATATGTTAATTAAAATAAACTACATTTTAGTTTGTTGTGTTAATATTAGAGGGAAAAACAAAGGTTTATTGAACTTGGAAGCTTTCTTTTTATTTTAGGTAAGGGTGCTGTAGGTAATACATCAAATATACACATTTTACCAGGAGTTATGAGAATGCTACGCGGCCACATGAGTGTTGTCCTATAACAGTTAGTCATATTAATAGTTTATATAAGTGGCATACCTCTACAATATAAGCCAATTTTTAAACGTATTCGTCGAAAACGTAATTTGTTTACATTATGCTATATGTCAATCAATAAAACCGGCACTAGTTCAGAATATAAAGTCAATATTGATAAATAAAGTGAATATTTTGTATCTTCATAAAGGTTTGTAATTTTTTAAAATGTTTTTTGTATCAAGTTTCATTCCGATTCCATGGAAGCGATTTCTTTTTATCGTGTCCAATAGAAACGTTTAGGAACAAAAATCTTGTACACACACACACACACACACTCACACTCACACACACTCACATATATATATATATATATATATATATATATATTATATATATATATATATATATATATATTATATATTCTGATCAATAAGTCCTTAGCTCACATTTTCTTTGAAAATTCGCTGAAATCGAATTAATAATAATACATTTTAATATTATTTGTTTATTATAATTATGAAGGCACTGGAATCCTTACTGTTTAATAGCCAGCCGTGTAAAAACCTGATTTATTTTGTAGTGCTTGAACAATTTTTTTAAATATACCTTAAAAAAATATACCTTTAAATGATGAAGAAAAACAAAGGCTGTCTATACAAATTGGATATCTTCATGTGTTAGCGCAAGCTCAAAAATTAAGAATATCGGACTATTTTTAGGTTTTCTGAAGTAAGTGGTTCCCCGTTAGACATAAGCAACAATTGAAGACATATTTTTTAAAGCTGATAAAATGACCAATAAAGCTAGAGTTTATTCATCAAAATTAAGTTACTACAACCAAAGTTATGCTATTGACAAACCCACCAGAAAAATTGTTCATTTTTGCAAATAGCCAATTTAATTTATTTTAAATTAAATTTAATTGAAATTGTTAATTTATTTCAAACGATGTCTTCGTTTTGTGCAATTTTTGAGTAATTTAGCAAATGCTATGACTTTGGTTGTAAATTTTGATTAATTGATTAACTCTCGATTTATTGGAAATGTTTGTCAGTTTTAAAACTAATAGGGAACCACTCATTTCAAGAAACCTCAAATGTGTGCAAACATTTGGAGCATCCGCAATCATATGAAGTTGTAAGTTCTGTATCAGTTATCATCGTAGCTTCTAGTAAGATTAATGACTCAGCAAAAGTACATCAACATATGCGCCAAGTCTCGTTTCCTTATCAGCATTAGTTTAGTATCCAATGTTGTTGACATTTGGTGCAAGTGTATCCCTTTACGTAACACATAGGTATACTAAAGTTTTGTTTCAATACGCTAAGCATATCTACTGGTTTGGCTTGATTATCAAAGCTGCATAGAGCAGGTTAAGATGGATGGGTGACCACTGAGAATAAAGATGATACATTTACTGACAAGCAAAGCGAGTCTGAAAACGTTTTCAAACTCCTGTTCTTACCTGGAAGAGCTTCCACTTTCAAATTTGGCAGCCTGTTTTAAAACGATATCGACTATATATAAAATATATTATATTATATCGTATAAATTGTTATGATATATGAGAACAGAGTGATGATGAACTAAATTATATTGTCAGAATGAAATATAAAATTAAAAAAAACTTTCTGTCGACAGTTGACAAGACAGCTGCCAACACCTCCCCTCAATTCAGACGACTCCTAACTTCTGTCTTAGTAGACTGAATTGCTGTTTTCCTAATCCTTTGGTTAGAATATCTGCTTCTTGATTTGAGCTTGGGACATACTGTAATTTTATATCGTTGTTATTGACACATTCTCTTAAGAAATTATACTTCACATCTATATGCTTCATCCTTTGCATAGTTTTAGGATTTGAAGCGACTTTTATACAGGATTGATTATCTTCAAATATTAACGTAGGACTACTTCCTTCTACCTGTAATTCTCTTAGCACTTTCTGGATCCACATGGCTTCACAGCACGCTCCCGCTAAGGCAATATATTCTGCTTCTGTGGAGGACAAGGAAATCGTTGGTTGTTTCTTAGTGACCCATATCACTAAGCACCCGAAAACTTTAAACAGATATCCGGTCACTGATTTCCTGTCGGCTGAATCTGATGCCCAGTCTGCTTCCGCAAATCCTACTAGTGGGTTATCATCAGTTCTGAAAACCAGTTCCTTATCAATAGTTCCTTTTAGGTATCTTAGTACTCTTTTCAAATGATTCCAGTGTTCTTCAGTTGCTGCTGCTTGAAATCTGCTTAAGTAATTGACTGCAGCACTAATATCTGGTCTGGATGACAGCATGAGATACATTAAGCAACCAATTAATTCCTTGTATGGGTGATTAATCACTCTTGATGCTGTTGAACTGTCTAAATTTAATTTGCTTTCCATAGGTGTCGCAATAGGTTTACAATCTTGCATTTGAAATTTAGTTAATAGTTTTTCTATGTTTTCTTTTGACTTAGTTTTTCACTTCTTTAGTTTTTTCTATTTTTAAGCCCAAAAAACTTTTCAGCTCTCCAAAATCAGACATATCAAATTCCGATAAAAATTTTGATTTAATTTCTTTGATATAAGCCTCAGAATTAGAAAATATAAGAACATCGTCTACGAACACAAGTATAAAGCACTGAATATTGTCTTCAAATTTTGTGTAAAGGCACGAGTCACACTCGGTTCTGTGGAAATTCATTTGATTAACAATAAAGATATTAAACCTTACATTCCACTGTCTTGGTGCCTGTTTCAAACCATATAACGAGCGATTTAATTTACAAACTTTATTATTATCATTTTTATCTAGAACTAAACCATCTGGTGGTTTTAAATAGATATCTTCTTCTAGATACCCATTTAGGAATGCAGTGTGTACATCCATTTGGTGGATATGGTACCCTCTTTTCAACGCTATAGCTAACAATATTCTGATTGTGGTCAATTTTACAACTGGTGAATACGTTTCGTTATAATCAAACCCTTTTTCTTGTAAAAACCCTCTTGCTACTAACCTAGCTTTATATTTTAAAATTTCACCATTTACGTCTCGTTTGATAGTAAACACCCATTTCGTATCTATGGTTTTACGCCCTGGAGGTAATTCTGTTATCGTCCATTGTTTTTCTTTAAAGAGTTCAATTCACTGTCCACAGCTTGTTGCCATAATTCCTTATCAGGCCTATGTTTAATATCATCTATAACTTTTGGAAGGTCTTCAACAAAACTCTCAGCACTTAGTGCAAAACATTCAGATTCACTAAGGTTATAACTAAACCTATTTATTTCTGGAATAGAGGACCTGTCTCTTAAATTTGGTGTAGACATCTTATCACGACATGGCTGTACCTCTTTACATTCTGCTGTTTTAAAATTTCCTGTATTATGGCTACTTGACTGTGATGGGTCCTCCCTGAATCAAATGATTCAATAAAAGTCAGAAAAATTTGGCATTTCCTTTGACGTGGTAGATGTTTCTTGGAAGACAACATTTCTTGATGTTATTATTTTCCGTTTCTCACTAATCCACAATCTATAACCAGTAGATGAATACCCAACCATGATACCCTTTTGAGTTTTTGAGTCTAATTTATCGCGTAATTCTTTTGGGATGAGCGCATATACAGAACAACCAAATACTCTTAGATTTTTAACATTTGGTTTCTTTAAATACCAATACTCTGATGGAGTTGTATACTTGACATTGAGAGCTGACGAAGGACTTCTATTTATAAGGTAGGCAGCAGTTTTTACTGCTTCCCCCCAAAGATATTTGGCAAATTAGCACTAAACAACATAGATCTTGCTCTTTCCAAAAGCGATTTGTTCATGCGTTCAGCAATACCATTTTGTTGTTTGGCATATGGAACTGTATATTCCACTTGAATGCCATTTTTATAACAAAACTCCTTAAACTCAGTGTTGGTATATTCCGTCCCCTGGTCACACCGAAACCGAGATAACCTTGTACCAAACTGAGCTACAGCCTCAGCATAATAGGCCTTAAAATGTTCAAGCACTTCATTTTTATTTTTCATTAGGTATATTTTAGTAAACCGAGAATAATCGTCAATAAATGTGACAAAATAGTGTTTGCCGTCATAAGTACCTGTTTTTTTGGACCCCAGACATCAGAATGACAGAGTTCGAACACTCTCGCTGATCGAGGTTCGTGATACTTATGATAAGGTAATTGATTTTGTTTACCTTGAATACAAGGTTCACAAAAAAATTATCAGGTTTACTATTAAGTTTTGGCATACCTTCAACAATATTATTGTTAGCCAATTTAAGCAAATAATCTGAATTTAAATGACCATACCTTTCATGCCATAAATTAAATTGATTTTGATTTACACTTGCAACTGAGGCTTTGTTGATAATCTGACGTAGGCAAAAATCCATAGAATATAAATTATTTTTCTTTCTTCCAACAGCTACCAATTCGTTATTATTGTAAACTTTTACCAGTCCTTTGTGAAATATGACTTTCTTACCTTTTCTTCAAGTCTTCTTACTGAAAGAAGGTTACACTTTAAGAGAGGTACAAACAATACATTTTTATATTGATAGGAATAATATCGTTTCCAAAA
Organism: Microvelia longipes; assembly: GCA_018340805.1. Taxonomy (NCBI): domain Eukaryota; kingdom Metazoa; phylum Arthropoda; class Insecta; order Hemiptera; family Veliidae; genus Microvelia; species Microvelia longipes. The sequence goes on from JACMZG010000022.1 coordinate 52,121,880, forward strand.
TGCTGTGAACCCTTATGTTTCCAATATGGGTTGCCAATATTGTATCTTTCTCCTTAGCTGTTCCAATGTAATACGGTTTTCTAATTTTTATACGATTCAAAAAGGTTAATGTCATTGACCATTGTATCAGTGGCACCACTGTCAATATAAAACACTACGTCTGAGTCAGCATGAGACTTTACATTCAAACAATCTGAAATATTTATATTACGAAACTTACGTCTGAATCTTCCTCCTGACCAACATTTGCTTTCTTATTATAGTCGATCGCCTTTTCCTTTTGATTGCCTCTCTTGAACCAGCACTTAGTTTCATCATGATTGTTTTTTTGCAGTATTTGCATTTCGAAAACTTTCTCCTAAATTTTGAATTTAATCCATTTGAAGTTTGGAAAATATTTGTTTGATTTTCTGACTTTGATTTGTTTATTTGTTTGTGGTATGTATCGAGTAATCTAGATTTAACATGTTCTATTGTCAAGAAGTCTGGATCTTGACTCTCTATGGTAGTAACTACAGATTCATATGAGTCTGGCATCGTTAATAAAAGATGACATATGACATCTTGTTCTTCAATTTTTGCTCCTGGAAGCTTTAATTTTCGTATCAGTGTATCAAATCGCAAAAAATATTCCTGTAAATCTTCAGTTTCTTTATAGGTCATAAGAAGTAGCTGCTTTCTTAAGTACAACTGACCGGCTATACTTCTCTTTTGAAAAACGTTACTTAGACAGTCAATAATATCTTTTGGAGTGTCTTTATCCATGACATACTCAAGAAAGCAATCTGAAATTCTTTCAATTATTAGCGACTTACATTTCTTTTCGCTTCTTTTAAT
>JACMZG010000022.1:52125216-52141502 GCA_018340805.1 Microvelia longipes
CGTCAGAAGATGCAAGTAAGTTTGAATTTATTACTCAAACTACAATGGACGAAATAAACACGTATTCCGAGTATAAGCTAGAATGTAAATACAAAGAACTTAGAATCAAAGAAGAAATGACAAAAGAGAGTATTTGGTTTATTCACCAATGCCTCAAGTTTAGTTTAATTCCAGTGTTTTTGTTAAAATATGGCATTAATAAATTAAATGTCTCAGTTAAGAGTAAAAATAAAATATGCAATTTATTGCTAAAAGAAGAGCTGCGTAGATATTATCGTATCAGGGATAATGTTAGGCATTACATTAACTATATTCGTCGTAAACTAGTTGGTTGTTACGGTGATATTAGAGTTATTGAAATTGATAAAAACAACAATATTATTGTTCAAAATAAAAGGAATAAAAAACATAATAAATTAATATCTAAAGTCAAGAGATTAAAAACACCCACGTTTCATCATAATATTCCAACAACGGTTAAACAAAATACTCCAGATATTAGTTATCATAATAATACTGTTTTGAACTCATCTAACTCTAATACAAAGCCGTTAATGCATGACGCATCTACCAGCTATTCAGTTGAAAACGTTGTGCTGAATCACGTTAACGACAGTGTTACCAACCTTAACGCTCTAACTTCGACTATTTTAACTAATGAAACTGTTCCCGCCAACCTGGGGATGTCTAATGAAGTATTAGATACTAACGTTGTCGATAGTAGAGTCAACCTTAGCTCAATTCACTCTATGACGTCATCTGTGTCATATTCTACTACACCTTCTTCTTCTATTCCTCATTCTTTTCCTTCTCGTACTCAATATTTGAATATTGATCCGAGTATTTTTAATAATGATGAGAGGTTACTTCTTGACAAAGGTCTTAAATATTGTCCTAAATCTATTCCTGCCTATTATGATCTGGCACAGCTAGCCTCATCTGTGGACTCTTTACCGCTCGAATTTAATGTTAAACTTGAAACTTCTAAGCAGTTCAGTGGTTATATTAAAAACAATAATCTGAGTAAGGCAAAAATTTACAACATTAAAAAAGAGAATGGCATACTTAAAAGTATTAAAGCTAAGGCAATTAAAGAGAATTTCACTGTTTTGAAGGCGGACAAAGGCAACTGTACCGTAGTGATAGATAGCGATGATTATAGAGATAAAGTTAAAAAGTTCCTCATTGATAACGATTTTAAACAACTTGACAAGGACCCTACAGACGTATTTAAAGATAGAGTTAGAATCGCATTAAATAAGCCTTCCTCGGTTTTTCCGGAAGATTACAATAAAAACAGTCTAAAACAGATGAACCCGTTAGCTCCTAGATTTTACGGCGCTTTGAAGATACATAAAATTGGTACACCCATCAGACCTATTGTTTCTTTTTGCTCCTCGCCCACGGAGAAACTTGCTAAGTACCTTAACAAGCTGTTCCTTAAGATTACTAATTTTAAGGCCATTGATGCTGTCAATAACACCTTAGAATTCACACAAGTTCTTCAGTCTGTAAAGTTACCTAACAAGTATTGGTTAGTCTCGTTTGACGTTGTTGATCTGTTTACTAGTGTTCCTACTGACAAATGTTTGACTTTATTTAACGCCATCCTTAATAAACATAGTTCGGACAAGATTTTTAACGCCGAGTTTATGGAACTATTAGAGCTTTGTTTGAGTCAAAATTATTTTTGTTACGAAAATAAGTTTTACCAAGGCAAAGAAGGACTAGCGATGGGTGCTCCTTTATCTGCTCTCGCGGCTAATATCTTCATGCATTTTTTCTTTAAGGAGTTTATATGCATAACTAAAAACCCTTTCAGAAAGTACATATATTTTTGGAAGAGGTATGTAGACGACGTTTTTGTATATGGACTGGATCGAGGAAAAATCTTATATTTTTCTTAGATTATTTGAACACCCAATGTTTTGATTCGATTAAGTTTACCCATGAGTTGGAGCAAGAACAAAGACTTAATTACTTAGATTTGACTATATCTAGAAATGGTAGTGAGTTACGTTATGAAGTTTACAGGAAACCGACATCTACAGATAATATTATACCCTTCGACTCGCAACATCCATGGAGTCACAAAATGGCTACTTTCCACTCTCTCATACATCGCCTTCTCACCCTGCCGCTTGATAAAGAAGCTTATAATAAAGAACTTGCAACCATTCATTTAATTGCAAATAACAATGGTTATAACGTTTCTATGATTGACAAGTTAATCACTAAAAAGAAACATAAGTTACTTTTGAGAGCTATGGGTGAGGACACTCCTCAAAATAGTAAGAAGTGGTGTTCTTTGCCCTATATTGGTTGTTTATCTGATAAAATAGCATCAGTCTTGCAAGGAAACGGATTCAATGTTGGTTTTAGTACTAACGGTACGCTTCGTGCTCACTTGAGTAAAGTTAAAGATCCTGTTCCTGTTGCTTCAAAGAGTGGGGTATACATAGTCAAATGTGGTACTTGCAAGTCTGAGTACTTAGGTCAAACCGGGAGAAGTTTAAGCACACGCTTAGCCGAGCATACTAAGTTGTCTTCAAGTAGGTTCTATCAGCACATAGTTGCAGAAGGACATAAAGAAGGTCCGCACGAAGCTGGCTTTCTTCATCGTGCTGATAAAGGGCGGAAGCTTGATTTCCTAGAAAACCTTGAAATCCTTCGGAGCCAGAGTAATGTGGGCGACTTGAATCTGAACGTCAGAGAGATAGCTCGCCACTTCTGCGCACTCTACTAAAGGTGCCACCCCTCCACCAATTAGTCTTACTCGACTCACCGAGCTGTTACCATCTCGGAAAAGAAAATAGTTTTATGCATTTTTAACTTTCATCTTTATCTTCATGGTATTTATTTTATTTTATTTTATTAACTGTATTTGTTGCATATTTTCGTTTATGGTTTTTTATGCGTTTTATCTATATATATATATATATATATATATATATATATATTATATATAATATATATATATATTATATATATATATATATATATATATATATATATATATATATATATAATATATACATATATATATATATATATATATATATATATATATATATATATATATATATATATATATATATATATATATACATATATATTATATATACATATATTATTTAGTTTAATTCCTTAGTCTTTTGATACGTTTTTTTGTGTTTTTTGTCCTTATGTTTTCTTCATTCTATTAGCAGCTATTGAACTATTGAAACATTTTTGTTGTTTTCTGTTTATTTGTTTGTTAGGTTTTACTTAGAAGATAGTGTTTACAAAACAAATATTAATATTAAAATGATTATATTATATTGCCTTATCCTATTTAAACTCACTATAGTTAAGCAGGGTCAGCCACCTGGATGATGTTTGGGAATAATACGTATGTCATTGCTATCTAAGGATATGAGCGTGCAAACCTTGGCAGCGGGCCAGCAGGGTCCAGCAGAGTGCCAGCAGGGTCCAGCAGAGTGCCAAAAAGGAGCTCATGATTGCCTAGCAATATAAATAAGGGCTTTTTGTATTGCCAACCTAAAAACTTGCCAATGACAGTCTCCAACCTAAACGGACATGACTTGGCGGGACAGAAAAATTGATTTCATAATTTCTTTTGGACCAAAGACGTGGCGGGTCCAATTTTTTTACCACGCAATCATAATAGACCAAGAGCCCAACGGTGCTTTTGTTAATAAAAAGTGTAATGGCTGGAGCCGATCTCAATTATTCGTAAATACCTTCCTGAACAAGGATCTGCAATTCTGCCGACTCGTATCGGATGGGTGTCCCAGGCAGAACGTACTTTACATGTCAAATTCACCACCGAAGTTAAAAAAAGTGTAATGGCTGGAAAGGGGTTTAATTTTTCGTAAATACCTTCCTGAACAAGGATCTGCAATTCTGCCGACTCGTATCAGATGGGCGTCCCAGGCAGAACGCACTTTAAAGGTCAAATTTACCACCCAAGTTAACAAACAGTGTAATGGCTGGAACCGGTCTCAATTTTTCGTAAATACCTTCCTGAACAAGGATCTGCAATTCTGCCGACTCGTATCAGATGGGTGACCCAGTCAGAACCTTTGACCTATAAAGTGCGTTCTGCCTGGGGCACCCATCCGATACGAGTCAGCAGAATTGCAGATCCTTGTTCAGGAAGGTATTTACGAAAAATTGAGACCGGTTCCAGCCATTACACTTTTTATTAACAAAACACCCCTGGGCTCTTGGACTATAACATTCTGAGGATGAGCGAAGCGAGCTCGAAGTAGGAGGATGAGCAAATCCGATATGTTACGAAACATAAAAATTGGGAACTCCGTACTCAATTTTGGTGGCCGTTTGTACATAAAATTATATATGCTGCTACGCAGTGCAAGAAAATCGCCATTTGTCAGCCTCGTTAATTATCCAGTAAAATTGGTTAATTACCAGCCCCGGCTTGGTTCTCACCAAGTAATTTCTACGGCCTGTCCTCTTTTTCGGTTCTTAGGATAGTTTATAATTTTATAAAACTCGTATGCAAAATTCCATATTGCTGCCTAGTAGCATGATATTCTACTAATAGTTCTATGTTCAGAAAATAGAATTCAGGAGCTCTATCCAATCATAATCTTGTTTATATTATGATGTATAAACAACTCATATTAATTGTTTATTACAATCCATATTTTACTTATGTAGTTTATTGCTTTCCTTCTACATTACTAGAAGGTAAATATAATGTTTTAGTTCCCAATTCAGTCAACAGAATTCAGGAGTTGTATCAAATTAGTCTTATTCAGGAAAACATTATTTACCGTTGAGATAATTGTTAAGATTAATTAATATGATTATTGTAAAGACTTGTTTTAACTCATTTTAACTGAGTCTTCTTTAAAAAAAATATATTTTTTTTTTATATTTTTTGTCTATTTCGATACATATTTTACTTGTTTAGTTGCTAGCTTTTCTACTTGGTAGTAGATGAAAAACCATTTTGTTCCCACTTCGGCCAACAGAATTCAGGAATTGTTTCTTATTATAGTTTTGTTCAGATAATATAAATATATTTTTTAAAATAATATTTAACCATGAATACAAATGTTTTTCTTATTTTAAACTAAAATGTGTTTCTAAATTATTCAAAGGTGTGGATTAAAACAGCCTCTAAATTGATTTTAATTTATAAATTTTAATGTCTATTGTAGAAAATGTGTGTTCATTGTTAACAAGAAGTCTATTTGCTATTATATGAAATATAGTGAAAGAATAGAATCATCTGATAATGTCTATTCAGAGCATGGTATCTTCTCCAGAGACGGCTCCAGACTCTTAACGGAGGTCCTGGACAGCTGACGACTCGACATCTCTCTGGCACTGATGATGGCCTAAGCTAAAAGCCGATTCTGCCATAATAAAGCGAAATTTTGAGGAAAAAACGGAGTTGGTAGGTTTTTTCATTAAAGACAGCGCAGTATAAATATTGATTTATTTAATATTTTTAGGACATTCCTGGCTAGTTGGGAACTCTCCTGCCTTAATGCACTAATTGATACGATGATAACAGACACACACTAACACAGACAGACAACTTTGTAAAAACAACATAGGGGGTCTTAAAAACACCTAAAAATAATTAAAAATATTTTAATTATTTTGAAAATAATTTCAGAAAGTTTTTTGCAAACAAAATACTTTTATGTACTCCTTGTATTTTAAGTTATATTTACTGTCTTGTTATCTCACACTGTAAATGTACTTTTACTCCCTAGGGAGGAAAAGTAAAAGTGTTGCCAACTTGACAGAATTTTTTAGTAAAATTTTTAGGAATTTTTATGAAATTTTTAGGATTTTTTTCGGTGTTATGTTGGTACTACGGGTAGAATATACAATATACACACGCTAATGTTTAAATTACAAATATAGTATTACACATTATTCTATTGACAGCTTACAATAAAATAATGTGAAGATAATAAACTGCGTAGGCTTCCGCGGTTATTGTCATGAAGATTTAGGTCTTCCGGTGGTGACCGCGTCAATGTAGATGAACCACTGTGGGAGGCATCTTCAGGGATGTAGGACATCATGGATAGAAACACAATGCTCTACAAAACTGAACTGAAAACAAACTGAACAAAACAAAACTCTTCAGTTTTGTAGAGCATCGTGTTTCTATCCATGATGTCCTAATCCCTGAAGATGCCTCCACAGTGGAAGCGAAACGTCGGATTCTTCATCTACATTGACGCGGTCACCACCGGAAGACCTAAATCTTCAATGTGAAGATAGTGGCTTATTCTCTCTTCATCAGAGTAATTGACTTGGTAAGAATAAACTAAGCTAACATAATAACAATTAAGGAGCTGAAGAATATATTAATAGTTGTTAGTATTAGTTCTCTAGTCGTAGATAAAATTTAATATGCAACAAGGGATGAAAGTTTTCAGCTCTCGTATTATCTCCCTCGTCAAGGCTCGGGAGCCAAAATGTTAGTTAACTCCCTCGGCAAGCCTCGGGAGCTAACTAGTTTCTCTCCCTCGGCCTACCGGCCTCGTGAGCTGATGAAGTTTCCTCCTTCGGCGCTGCCTTAGGACGAAACTTTACTTGAGCTGTAAAACTTAGTTTCATCCCTTGTTGCATAAATAACTATTTCTGTACACCTCCAGGATAAATGACGTGAGATAAAGTTTCACTCCAACTCATTATTGCCTATTATTTCATAAATGCTTGAATATTTCTAAATCTTATTCAAGAATTGCTAATTAATATCAGAACTACAAGGTATGTAATGATGTAGACAGTTTCATCAACAATTTTTATTTAGATTGTTACAAAATTGAATAAAAAGCTAAATATCACATTGTCAGGCATCTTAACTGTTAAAAACAAATTATTTCATACATTATTTCTACCCAACAAACAGTTATGTGGGGATTGTCTAGTAAACTTTTGTATAAATTCATCTTTTGTAGTTAATCTACGTCTGTTATATACTTCATGAGTTTATCTACTTCTGTAATATACTCTATAAGTTTTTCTACTTCTGTAATATACTTCATGAGTTAATCTACTTCTGTCGTAATCTTCATGTAATTCATATAAGTAAATTCTATTAATTTTTCTTTGCTGTATTCAATTTATTTTGGTTTGTGTATTTTTTACAATAATTGAATGCTTATTCTTTTTATATAATTCTTAGGATTAAAAATATATGCTAGATAATTAGACATATTTTTTTCCATACATATTTGTTTCTCACCGAGTCACTGATAAAGCTTCTTTAAAGATATATTTGTCATCGAAACATCGGTAATTAGTTTGGTATTATAAATCAATTTGAGAAAATCCTAGAGGTAGTAGTTGTCTAGCGCTGGTCACTAGAATATCATCATGCGTAGGTGATGTTAAGTAAACCTGCAAGTAATAATAATAATATAAAATATAATACGGACAACCTTAGATATATATACTAGAGGGGGCATAGCCTATAACAATACGTTGAGAGGCGTGAAACATCTTTTTGGGATTCTCAGGGGCTCTGTGTAACCTCATTTAAACCTCCTTAAAGAGTGAGATAAGGTTATAATAGATCATATCATTTCAGCTTCCCGCACACTGTTTTGTGTTTTGATTTGTATTTTTATTCTTCTACTATATAAATTATTGTAATTTTGTACTGATTATTTGATTATATTTTTAGCAAAGGAGGTCAGGTTACTTTTTCGATGTTTCAAAATTTAACCTATAGGGCCTCTCTAGTAATATATCTCTATGCGGACAACCTTTTAAGCGTAATTTTTTGATGAAATTAAATAAATAAATAAAATAACTATTAGAACACAAATGTACAAAAAGAATACATTTTATTTTTCCTAATAGTTCATCCATGTAACCTAGGGTTGCCAGATTTTAGTCAAGATCGAGCGGGACAAATCTGGCTAACGAGGGGGGGGGGTAGTCCATTTATGCAATTAAGCTGTAAATAATGTTTTTACTCCAGCAGAAACTTATTAATGAGCGAAGTAAGACATAATAATTTCTAAAGCCATAAATATCACTTTACAGCCATATTGCATATACAAATGTTTTTAGCATGAGCAAATCGACTTTTTCATAACTTCAACACTTCGTAAGACCAAATGAGAAGAGAATGTTTTTGTCATGTGTCTTACTGGCTCTTAAACTACGACAACAAGTTGTTACAAATATTTTTACATGATTGAAAGTAAATTTGGTTTTTTAATATAACTTTCTTCCTTTGGCATAGCTGTTTGTTTAGAAAATAATATTACTGCTTTCACGTATTCTATGAAAATTAGGTTCAATCGGTACATTTTTAGTTTTGTCGGGATTTTAAATTTGAGCGGGACAAAAGTGTCAATATCGGGACTATCCCGCCAAAATCGGGACGTCTGGCAACCCTACATACAGAGATATTTTAGTAGTAAGCAAAATAAACTATTAATAAACAACAAAAAACTTCAGGTAATAAATTAAATTAAGTTTATACATTTTATTAAATAAATCTCTAAGGGAAATAACTTAGGTTAATCACTTTTAGGATTAAAGTCGTTAGTAATAATAATAAATATAAAACAAAATTTATTATGCCATATCTTTTTTTTTGTTCTTTTAAGAAGTAAAAATATTTATAAAATTTCGCTGAGTCAGCATATTGTGTAGCCCCGGAGTAAAACACCAGACCGGATCTTTTCTTACTCTACTCTATGGTCCTGTAAATCCTATCTTCAGGACCAATAGCTCTTGGCTATCGTCCAAGAGCCAGGCCTTAAAAATTAACACATTTTAAACTACTTCAAACCAAATTCTTCTGAAAATATACCTTAAATTATGAAGGAAAAGTATAAATAATTAAATAAAAAGTCCATCCACAAAATAAAAACTTTATTGGCATAGCGCTTTCAACCTAAATAGAGGCCATCATCAGTGCAAAACCTAACAAACAAGTAACAATAGAATAAAACAGTTTTTTTATTTATTGTTTATTGTTTATTATATTTTTTTCAAAGAAATTCGCTGACTGCAAAAATTAACATTTTTTTGATGTTCTTAAAAGAGCCATAACACTTTATGTAGTCATCTGATTTGATGATTGAACACTCGTATGATAAAACTTTTTATCATATTTAAAAAATGTTCTATTCATGTTTCGCACACGATCCACAGGGAACCACTTATTTCATGAAAGCTGAAATTTGTGCGACTTTAAAAAGTTTTGAGCATCCGCAATCATCTTAAAGGCTCCTCTCAGGATAGAGAATATATTTTTTCTTTATAATTTAAGGTATATTTTAAAAAAAATTGGTTTAAAGTATTAAAAAATGAGTCTCATTTTTTCAGGTCCGGTTGAAAAAAAATGTGACCTGAAAAGCCCTTAGGACTATACTATGTCCGAATGGTTTAATAAATCTTATGAGTTTGAATTCCACCCATAGGCTCCCACACTATTATGTTTAAACTTTGTATTCTAGTTAATTGAATTTTATAAGAAAGAAAAAACAAAACGTCTCTTCACAAAACAACACTTATGAGCTAAACTTCTTAGATAGATGAGATGAGATTTTATGTCAAATGAAATTTATGCTCCAATAATATTCTAACCTAAAAAATTAGAACGAAAAAGTCTATTGTCGTTTTTATGTCTAAAAACAACAATCTATTGATGTTATTTTTCTTTCGATTCACTTCCATCCTGCTCCCTTAAAATCTCGTCAAAAACCTTCAAAACACCTATTTTTAAAATCAATTATTGTCAATTATTGATACTGAGTATTTAGAAAATGTAAACACTTCCTTCCTTATCTGAGTCTTATGCAAGTACTCATTACAAGTACCTTATTTCCTTCTACTTTCTGTCGTTTTATCTTACCATCATTTTATCTTACCGGTACATCATTTTATCTTACCGGTACATCATTTTATCTTACCGGGTACATCATTTTATCTTACCATTTTATCTTACCGGTACATCATTTTATCTTACCGGTACATCATTTTATCTTAACCGGTACATCATTTTTATCTTACCGGTACATCATTTTTCGGTGTGAATTCTATTAAAACTTGTCTACAAGCTCCGCAAGGTGATACATAATGATCAGTGACTGAACTTTCAGCACATACAGCTACATGAGTGAAATCTCTTTCTCCTTCTGACACAGCTTTACATATAGCTGTGCGTTCGGCGCATATTGTCAATCCAGAGCTAGCATTCTCCACATTACACCCGGTAAATATTTTACCTAAAAACATAAAATATATTAGTCCCTCCGCATTGAAGAAGATTTTAACTACACACAATTCAATTAAACATAAAAGATCATTATTAGAAAATACCTAATAATTCTGTCTTGAAATTCTGCAAACCAGGCGAATTTTCTTTTGTAGGACAATAGCACGCATTTCAAAGGAAATACGTCCTTAACGAAAATTTAAGAAAAAAATTGATAGGACATCAACTTTTTACTTAACTTTTTGAATCATGTTTCATAGTGTTAGCAGTAACATTACAGCTCGTGATTTAATTTTCAAATGAAATGCGCCAATTAATCTTGTAGGTTATACAACGCTATGAAAAACCAGGTTTTTGTAACGTCATTAACTCGGTTCGCTGAGTCAGCAAAATTTAAAAAGAAAATCGGTAGAATTTAAGGTTATTATTTTTGGCCGCGGAAAAGGTCCTTTTTCATGTTGAGACGTTGAATCAGATAAATACGGCCCGAAGTCAATACAACCACCTCTATAGTATAACTCACGACTAAAATCAGTTGACATCGTGGGAGAATAGTGCTGAGGAACCAATGAAGTTAGCCTGATCATTGGCCCCACGCCGTGAACTGATTTTAACCTTGTGTTATACACATCTCTGATGATGACTTGAAGTCGAAACCGGTCAGTTATAATATCTATTGTGGTTGACAATATATTAATTAATTTTAATTCTAGAGTGTTTTTTTATTAATCATCATAGTGCGTAAACCATGGTAAATAACCGGAAACCAAATTTACGATCAAAGAAAAATAAACTTCAAGTAGTGTCCTTTTCAATGTTTTCCAGGGCGCTGAATCAAATAAAACCAGTCCGGAGCCAATACGGCCACTTAAAGTAAACAAAAAGTCGTAAAAACGATGGTCAATTACCGGAAAACCTAAAATACGACCGGAAACAATATATTTCATGTGGGGGGTCGTTCTCGGTGTTTTTTAGGCCTGTGATTTGAATGAAAATGGAGCGGAGTCATTAAGAGTACTCAAAGCCAAGGTACATGGGTTCTGTATTTCCTTTGTAAAAATACAGAAATGGTGTGCGCGTGCGCTGCCATTTTAGAAGTATGGTTTTGTATAACCAGCAGGATAACTATACGAATTTCCTTTAAAAGTACAAAAAATTTGAGAAACAATGCCAGTGCAATAACTGAGTTACTGCTTATGTCATAAAGCCTTAGCCGGAAAAACTAAAGCAAGAAATAAATTGAAAATATCGGGAACACGAAAACCGCATGCCGACTACCGCGCCAAAATTTTTAATTTGACTATTGAAATACTAAGTATTTCTTAATTTTACTTTTAGAGTAAGTATCTACTTAAACAAAAGAATTTTTTTTTCTTTTTTTGGAACTTTCAATAAACCTAATGAATTAAAATGACCATGTATAAACTTATCCAAAAATTAAAACTTAGTGGATATCTTCAATATTTGGTTTTTATTGTTAATTTTTCTATTTATAACTCTTAAGATAATGTAACACGGAAAAAAATCTCGTTGGTCTAGATAACACTAAGATCGTGTTAAAGCCCTTTAGGTTTCATAATATACGATATTAGTGTCTTGATTAATGTATACGTGTTGTCTGTAGCCTATGTTGGAAAAATAGTGTCGTCGAAAGCCTTAATCAAATAGTTTCTATAACCCGCCATTAGTGTTATTTCACTTAAGTGTCGTAAAAACCCGATTAAATTAAGGTCATCACTAGTTCGGGTAGGGCAATCTCGATCGCGGGTATAAATAACCCTAACCGTTAGGATACAATTGAATATTAGCTAAGATTTACTGGTACTCTGATTTTTAGAATCAAGCATACTCTTGTAAGGTTTGTTTAAAATTTATATCGTGTTGAATCTAATATTGCTTAGGGTTACTACTTAACACTTGTCAAGTGTTCAGTCTGGCCTACTTAGTGTTAACTGTGTTAACCCTTATATAGTTTTCTCAAATATTTTAAGAGTTGATTCTCGCCTATCAAAGTGTTAAATTTAAGGTTTAGTTATACACTAATTTTAAGGGTTGTAACAGCACGATGCGACACTTTCAGCAGTGTACATACAACCCGAAGCGTTAGGTTCCCTTCAAAATTAATCTTAGTGTTGGGCAGAGCAGTATTACTTTTAACGTAACACTACAGTAGTACTGTCTTTACCCTATTTTTATGAATTTGGTCAATCTTTAGCATTGTATCAAAACTAGACTTAGTGAAATGTGAAATCAGTTAAAGAGTTCAAATTATCATTACTAGAATCTTCTTTACACTTATTCCTCTCACAGTTTGGTTTTTGAAGGAGAACTTTTATTCCATTTAAGTCTATTAAAGTTATATTCAACCCTTGTTATATTAATGTGGCCGAAGGATATATATTTTTGTCTATTTAAACCTATTAAAGTTATATTCAACCCTTATATATTAATGTGGCCGAATGTTGACACCGTCATGATTTTATAGGATGCTATTACTTGTATAATATTTTTTTTAAGTCGTGAATTCTCGTTTGAGTTAAATTCATGTATTATGTCTATAGATATATATGAGAGCTCACGATTAAAGAAATATATTATAGGTCAAGTTATCAGTATATAATAAGGCAAATAGTTCTCTGGATAAATAATAATATAATAAATAAATAATAAATAAATAATAAATAAATAATAATAAATGAAACAGAAGCGCAAGTGGATTTCATATTATAAGCAGGAAAAGAAAAGTCTATCCACCATAAATAAAAGATGATTCATACAATTAATGCATTACCGGCTTTCAACCTCAAAGGTCATCCTCAGTACCGGAGAGCTAAATATTATTTCTTCTTCTTGAGTCTTGCTGCAGTGACCTGGTGGAAAGCCGTTTATGCTTCAATTATATATGTATCATCTTTTATTTGTAATGGATAGATTTTTATTTTCCTGTTTTGAATAATAAATAAAAAAAATTGTCATTAACCCTAAGAAAAATGTCAGAGAAACAAGTAAAGATTAATATGTATGGGTTACGATCTTGAAGGGTTTTTACCTGAAGTCCGTTAGGCTCTTGACCTAAACATAAGTACAATTCGTGGGAGGGAAGCAGAAAAATTTAAATCTTCTTACAACATAACTGTAAGAATAAATCCTGGAAAGGTTAACTTCCCGGATTTATAACTTATAGAAAAAAACGGTTGGATTAAAAGAATCCCCTAAAATACAAATATCCAGATTATAGCTCTAAGGGTTTTTGCTTGTCTATCTTTAAAAATTTGTATATGAGGATTACAGATATAGATATAGAGGTGAGGTCCCTTAACCCATCAGGTATGATACCCAAACAAGTGAACACGTTATGGCTTTTTAAACAAATTAACTGTTAACTATACATGATGCTATAAAAATTTTAGAACTTCAGAATAAAGGCTTTTATTCTGTTATGTGATATACTTATTTCTTTTCTATACATTATATGAAATATGTTTGACTCGTGCAAGCGTGTAGAGGGTGGTTTGCAACAAGTAAACATGTGGAGGTTTTATGAAACAAATGAACAAATGTTCATTTGTTGCATGACTACTGCGTAGACTTGCTGACGTTCTTGCAAGTTTATGCAACTATAATGCAATTAAGTCAGTGGAATAGCCAAGGGGTCCTTATAAAAATATCCAAATTTCCAACCAACTTTATGATGAAACATAAAAATCACTCGCACACACATTGCGCTGTGAGTGGGAATGAAAACACGCACACACTGAAACAAAAAATGCAGTGCCTATTTGTGAGTGTGTGTGTAAATGTTTATACTCAAGCCCCCCCCCCCCAATTAAAAAACCAAGGGAATCAATTTTGAAAAGTTAGCATTTACATATAATTGTGTTTGGGGACTAAAATATTTTAACTAACCTTCTTCAAATTTTGATAATTTTCTTAAAACCGGAGATATTTTCATTTAAGTGATATTTATGCTCACTCCCAACGGGCCTTCTTAGAGGTTGTAATAAGCAAATTCACCCCAGCAATGTGGGCAGAGCTGTGTGTTCAGCTCTTTAGCATAAACACACTAAGAGCTACGATGATAACACACACACACATACGCACATACAGACAGTCAACATTCAAAGAACCATTCAGGAGGCCTTAAAAACAGCCAAAACGGATAATTCCTATGAAACCTCAGTTTCGAAATTTAGGTGCAAACACAGAACTTTTCCTATATACATACGGAGTAGGATGAGGAAAAGTATAATAATTGGAAAATAGGAAATAACTGTCTCTAGGAATGACGATGGCTTCTTGTTAAGTTGAAAGCGCTTTGCTACAAAAAATATCAATTTCTGTGGGGGGAATTGTATTCTTTTATATATAATAAACTCCATTGATCCTCATCTTATCTTTAAAATGTAAAATTTATGTCCGTTTGTTTAAAATTCATTTAACCACGTGCTAAATGAACGTGGCTATGCTTTTCCATCAAATCCACGTGAATGCGTTATTATCATGATGTGATAACGCGTGATAATGCGTGAACGCATATCACGGGCTACAAAGTTTCCTTTTTACATTTTGACCCTTGTAGATATCAATTTAGAATATGATTTATCTACAATTTAAAAAATAAGTTGTTTGATGGACATATTTTTGCTTGGTGTTTTGGAAACCAGCATTTATAGCCCAGGCTTTCATTTAAGTGGATTGAGGTGGTGACTTATTCTCGTATATCAATATTTCATTTTGTGACTACATCTAACTGTACTCGCATAGTCTAGAAAGTGGTTAGTTAGTGATTCAAGTTGTAACTGATTAAGGGACATGACGGCATGATAAATAAGAGAGTACACATGTCTTAATCATAACCAAAAAAGAACACCATTTTTTTAACTTCACCCATTCAATGCCAAGTTATAGCATTTAGAGCATTTCTACCAAATTTAAATTGCTTTTCTTTCTATTTTATTGCTAGTCGTTATAATTGTTTGTTTTTATGAATACAGAACTTTGTAGGTATTAACAAAATTTAAAAGGAATGACATGAGCCAAAAAATCAATATTCATTTGTTAAAGCGTACAACTTTCATTGTAACCAATATTTTTGGCACAATAAATAATTATTAATAATTTGAGTATACATGGTAGCAGTTGGTATGGACTTGTTACAAGTTGTTTACAAGATTCATAGTGTCGTTAGAATATATTATGTTATATAATATAGTACAATCCCGTTTAAAAATGTTCACGTGTCATATAAGTAAGTTATGATTTTTTTAAAGTATAATCAAAGATCGACATCATTTGTTAGCGCTGCAATACACTTGATTTCTTATTTAAATACATATATATATCATTATGTAGTGATAATTTAGTCTTTTCTTAGTTCTTAGTACTGCAAGTAGGTGCAAGTCCAAAATCTTCGGGCGACACTACTCTTCATCGAATTGTGTTAACCCTAAGAAGACCCTTCAGTGTTGATTTTGTATAGTGAGTCGTTCGGCGACATTACTCTAGTTAGTGTTGAATGATCGGGCGACACTACTTTTACTCGGGTTGAAGTTACTCCAGGTAGGGTTAAAAGAAATTTTAGGGTTAAAGTAAACCTTATAATGGTCGCTTTAACACGGTATCGGATAATTCTAGGTACCCTAGTGGGGTGGGGTGGGGGATCCCTATATAAGACGTTCCCGCGTTAGGGTCCATCATTGCACGTGTAGCTTTCTTAACGAGTACATGCATGGGGTATCGGTTATAACGAAACGCTTACTTTTTGCTTAGTTATTTCTTCATTTATACTTAGTTCGGTTCTCAAATTGGCACTTCCTCGTGTACACTTCTCTGGAATATTTAAAACGTAAGTAGTATATTTCACATATTTGTTAAATTAAATAAATAAATTTATTACATCAAAAATGTATAAGTGATGTTTAGACATCACTTATAAATTTTATATTTTTTTACTTTTAAGTTAGTTTAAGTAAGCTAGTTCATATTTATATTTAGATATAATTTAGAACAAATTAATGTGTTGAATTTTGGGAGTATGCCAGTTTGT
>JACMZG010000022.1:52142502-52153815 GCA_018340805.1 Microvelia longipes
TGTCAAAGAGGACATCTGTCAAGTGGGAACCTGTCAAAGAGGACATCTGTCATGTGGGAACCTATCAAAAGAGGACATCTGTTCAAGTGAACCTGTCAAAACAGGACATCTGTCAAGTGGGAACCTGTCAAACAGGACATCTGTCAAAGTGGGAACCTGTCAAACAGAAAAACTTGCCTACTATTTTTTTCGGAAATGAAAGTTATTGTATTTAAAGCTGTGTAATTTGAACTGCGTCATCATCAGGACTCTAATCTCTAACATAAAGCGAAAAATATATTAGTAAACTTCCTTTAAAAAATCTCATTGGTTTTTAATTTTGGCACTTAAAAAACTTGCGGTATTAAACTTATAATGGAAACTGCTTAAAAATAACTATAGCATATTTTTCATAAAAGCTATTGTTAAAAAATTTTGTATGTATATATATATATATATATATATTATTATATATATATATATATATATATATATATATATATTATACAATATATTACCACACACACACACACACACACACATATATTATATATATATATATATAATATATATATATATAATATATATATATATATATATATATATATATATATTATATATAGTAAAGAGGGCTAAGTCCCTCCCCCCCTTCAAAAGGTTTTATTTAGGATCGCTTATGGATGTCTTTATCCTTTATTACTCCCCAGCGAGACAGTAAATATAAGTTGGGATAAAATATAAGCTTCATTGTTTTCATAAATAAATTTATTCGTAATACCTTACTAGAAAACTTTTATACCGATGAAAAATACAAAGCTATCCAATATAAATTAGTGAAAAGTTTCAAAGCTGTTTTATCTTTGTCATAATGGAAGGTTTCATAAAGGTTATTGTAGAGTTAGTAAAGAGGAAAATTGTTTAAAGGTTATATAAGGTATAGCGTTTGGAAAACTGCCATTACTCTCATACCATCTTATATACTCAGATAATTAACTATAATCAACAAGTTCTAAGCTGAAATATGCTTTTATTATATGGCAAGTTTTACAAAAAAAAATTTACTAGTTTAGTAAGAAGAACCACTTGTTCAAACTCTTTTAAAAACATGAAAGGAACGAAGAAAAGAGTCTCTCCACAAAACAATAATTTATTCAAAGCGCTTTCAACCTAACATGAGGCCATCATCAGTGCCTCATCTAGGCACTGATGATGGCCTCATGTTAGGTTGAAAGCGCTTTGAATAAATTATTGTTTTGTGGAGAGACTCTTTCTTCGTTCCTTTCATTATGAACAACTCCACTGGTGATCATTCAAAATCATATTTTAAAAAACACTTCCATGGCATCTTTTTGCCAATTTTTTTATGCTGAGAAGGCGATAGTGTTACTAATAGACGACTGTACATAACTTAAAGGATTGACCACTATAAGTGTAGAGGGCGGGGAGGGGAGGTTGTGAAATGTTGTGAAAAATGAGAGAGGAACCACTTATTCAAACTCGTGTAAAAACACTTCTATGGCACCTTTTTACCAATTTTTATGCTAGAAGGCGGTAGTGTTAGTAATAAACGTCTATACATAGCATAAAGGATTAACTAGTATAAGGGTTGGGGGAGGGAGGGGAGAAAGGTTAAATAATGAGAGAGGGAACCACTTGTTCAAACTCGTGTAAAAACACTTCCATGATACCTTTTTTCCAACTTCCTTATGCTTGAAGGGCAATTGCGTTACCAAGAAAAGTCTGGGCACATCGTTAGAGATTAACCACAATAAGGGTTAGGAGGAGGAGGCTGGAGGTTAAAAAGGTGAGGGGAACCACTTGTTCAAACTCAAATAAGAAGCACACTTCCTTGGAAAGTTTTCACTAACTTCGTGCTAGAAGGCAGTAGCGTTACAATTATTATCAGTCAGTGTGGTGAAAGTAAAAAAGGAGAGGGAACCACTTGTTTAAACTCAAGTAAAAGTATTTTTCCTATAGGGGCCTTTACACCAAATTTCTTATGATAGAAAGAACAACCTGAACTATAGTGATTCCGGATTTTTCAAAGATAATGTGCATATTTATCAAATAAAGTTTATAATTCACTCAGTTTATGCTAATTATAGCGTTAGTAGTAGTATTACAGAGGTAGTAAGCAGTAGAAGTAGCAGTAGTGTTGCGCAGTAGTAGTAGTAGTAGTGTAGTGTTACAGAGTTATACAAATAATAGTAGTGAGCAGTAAATTTAATAGTAGCATTACAGAGGTAGTAAGCAGTAGAAGTAGTAGTACTAGTAGTAGTATAGTGTTACAGAGTTATACAAATAATAGTAGTGAGCTGTAAAATTAATAGTAGCATTACAGAGGTAGTTAGTAAGCAGTAGAAGTAGTAGTAGTTATAGTGTTACAGTTATACAATAATAGTAGAGAGCTGTAAAAAAATAGTAGCATTACAGAGGTAGTAAGCAGTAGAAGTAGTAGTACTAGTAGTAGTATAGTGTTACAGAGTTATACAAATAATAGTATTGAGCTGTAAAATTTAATAGTAGCATTACAGAGGTAGGAAAGCAGTAGAAGTAGTAGTAATAGTAGTAGTATACTGTTACAGAGTTATACAAATAATAGTAGTGAGCAGTAAATTTAATAGTAGTATCAGTAGCAGTGTTACACAGTAATATAAGTAAAAATAGTAGTACAGAGTAATAGTAGTCTTAGTGTCAGTGTTAATTAGTAGTGATGGAAGTAGTATTACTGTAGAGTCGAAGCACAAAAAATGAAGATATTCTTAACAGATACTTATAATTGGAGCGGTCATTTCTTCTCTTATTTTTATCTCTTAGACAGAATATTAAATTAAACCCCACTGCTAAAACAAGCCCTACATTTTTTCAAAGCATTCCATTAACCTAATTATTTTAATTAAAATGCTAATCATCATTTCCATTACAATTTCACAGGAAAAAAATCAATTTGATAAAATACACAAAAATATGAATATTATGAAAAGTTATTTCCTGTCACGATGGAAAGAGAGTTAATCAAGGGGGTTTTATTATTCAAAGCAGATCTGAGGCCAATGTAAGGGTTTGGGAAGAATTCTTCTTACCCAGGGCACATAATAGGGTATTTTAAGTAATAATTCTTCTTACCCAGATGGAGCAGTATAAAGAAAAATTCTTCTTAGGTCTTGAAGTGAAATAAGGTTGTGTGTTTTAGGGTCACAAGTTCTTTTTGACCTCGTTAATACTCATTAATATTTATTACCTAATATTAAAAGTTTTATTATTAACAACTTTTCCACCTCTATACTTTTCCTCATTTTTGCCATAGGTATATAAGACAAGTATCTTGTGTTACCTACAAGCACGTAAGTTTTCACAAGTTTGTCTGTCTGTCTGTATGTGTGTGTGCGTCTGTTGTCATCTTAGCTCCCCAGCGTATATTTTGTAGAGAGTTAAAACTTGATACTAAAATTTATCTTTAGGTCTAGTTGAGCTCTCCGGAAATAATTTTTTATGACGTCATTAATACAAATTTTCGACGTCATTATGACGACAAAAATACGAAGTTCCATTTTTTTATCAGTATTAGTTCTAGTTTTATTGATTGACATATATATGTCAAACAAAACAATATGGATTGACATGTAAACAAATCAAGTTTTTTCACTAATACATTTCCAAAATTCGCTTATATCGTGGCAGCATGCCACTAATATAAATCAGTAATATGATAATGTACAAACAACCATGTGGTCTCGCAGCGGCCCAAGGCGCGATGCACCAAGGCTGCGGAGAGGCAAGGCCGAAGGCCTTTTGTTTTTCCCACTCTAGAGAAGGGTTAAGGGTTACATTTAATTTGTCCTGCGGAGGGGGCTCCTCTTGGACCCCCTTGAAAGAAACCCTGATAGAATCGATTACCGTTGCAATTGTCAGAAAAATAGAGACGCGAGATTCATTGAGTGACTATCACCTAGCCAAAGTTCATAGGCTGACCTAGGGTTGATTAGGAAAAGTTTTTATGACTAGGTTAACTCATAATAAACTGCGTAGGCTTCCGCGGTTATTGTCATGAAGATTTAGGTCTTCCGGAAGACCAAAATATTCATAGGTTAACTCATGATTAAGGTTTTGAGTTAACTTTGACAATAAAATAACAAATTTGCTACAACAGAGAGAGAGAGAGAGGGGGGGGGAGAGAGAGAGAAGAGACGAGAGATTCATAGAGCGACTACGATTTAACCAAAAATTCGGACCATCGACAATAAGTTCCTAGGTGGTACACGTAGAACCATATGCGTGCTTAAAAATTTAAGTTTAATTACGATGCAACATGCCAGTAAAGCAATCAAATAAATGTTAATTAAAATATTTAAGTTTAAACATTTCCAAGAAATAAAACATCCATCTCAACACTTAAACCACAAATTTCTCATACAGCTAAATGAAACCACATTTCACAACATTGATCAATCCAAATGATAAAATAAACATTGAAACGCAACCAAATAGATTTCACTCTAGAAATTAACTTGACAAGAGTGGCTTTCAAGGGAAACAACCATTCTAAATAATCGATTCGTTTAGTGCCACATTTCTATTTTATATTGTTTTGATAAAGAGATACTGATTAAAAATGAAAGACCAAAAACCCAAGATTTGAAATAGGCCCACCCAATGACCTTAATGTGTGAACTAGGTTAAAAATTTTTATGCTTTAAACAGATTTTGATTTAAGTCGGACTAATACACTTCCCTACGTGTCATATACAGTGAAAATCAAAAAATATAAAAATAAACAAAAAAAATAGCACAAATAAAAAAAATGGATTTCTGCACATAAATTTACTTAAGGCCTTTATAGGTGCAGAGAAATTAGTAGAAGGGTACATTTTATCCGGGAGATTTTTATTTCGGATATATTTTATCGTGGAGACATTTTATTCGGGTATAATTTTATCCAGCACGAGTACATTTTTTTTTTTTACCAGCTGACCTAACATCTCACTAGCACTGATAAAAATGACCTAGTAGTGGAAAGGACCGGTGTTTGATTGCACTTGGTCTTATACATCACAGTAAGGAAAAATTCAAACACTTCTTTCCAACATTTCTCTGCAACTATTTAGTGGAAAGGCCGGGTTACGCTCTAGTCTTATTGAATCCCACAGTAAGAAAAAAATTCAAACCTTCCTAACATTTCTCTGGCACTGATGATTTTAAAATTAATAAATATTTACATTTTGTACACACTTATTTTATTATTGTATTGAAAAACTCTGCCCAACAACTAGACCGTTTTTAAATTTGACTGTTTAAAAATTTGCACGTTCGCATTATTTCCCTGGTCCATCCCAGTACCATTTTATCTAGGGATTATACAGGAATCATATAGGATTAACTTTTATTTTAAATCCCATTTTCTGGTAGCTCTCTGCTTTCCTTTCTACTCTCATATGTGAGGTGTTTTTCTTCTGGTTGTGAACCTATGCACAAGAGTTCACGTCTCTTAAGTTTAAGAGACGTACGGTAAAGAGGAGTGCGTTTATGCATGTTATGATTCTCTACTCCAACTTCGTGGCAGGGACCATACGAAGGAACATCTCTCCCCGCCATTGTCTCACTTTCCAAGGAGGGAACTCCGAGTCACGCTAAGCATATTCAACAGGAAAATACACTCTGACTAACTTCATTCTTTAGACATCACTTCAGTAGACTCATAAATTCAGTTAGGGCTCTAGTCTTATCTCTATTGTATAGTCTTTGAAAAAGTATATGCATTATTCCAATTTGTTTTAAATCCCTTCACATGTTATTCAACATTCAAGGAGGCACGACCTCTACTTCTTTGTTTATTTTTTATTAGCCAACTTAATAGACCTAGTGCCCAGGGGTGTTTGTTAATAAAAAGTGTAAATGGCTGGATCCAGGTCTCAAATTTATCGTTAATATCTTCCTGAATAAGGATCTGCAAAATTCTGCAGACATTTCGTATATCGGATGGGATGTTCCCAGGCAGAACTGTGACCCCTAAAGTGCGTTCTGGCCTGGGACACCCATCCGATACGAGTCGGCGGAATTGCAGGATCCTTGTTCAGGAAGGTATTTACGAAAAATTTGAGACGAGTTCCAGCCAATTACACTTTTTTATTTACAAAACACCCCTGGGCCAATAGACAAGAGGTCTATTAGAAGGAAATGAGTTTATGATATTGCTTTGGCTCTGTAGTAAAATATTATCTTATATAAATAAAATACGATCTAATCGTATAAAAATTACCACTTGTGTTAAATTTAAATTCAATCGACTAACTAGTGTGAGTACTATTTTTAAAAATTAGATAGAGGTAAAAAATTGGTTCGGGTACCTCGTTGCTTTGGTACCACGTCGACTTTGCTACGATTGTTACGTCACACAACTTCGAGTCACTTCGCTCGTCCTCTGATATAATGTCACCCATTACAATGAGAAATGTTTTTTAGTCTATCAGTCGGTAAGTTTTTAAAATGAGATTTTTGGAATTTGTATCGAGTGCCCTGTCAGTGGGTAGTTTTCGCTCTCTATGGTTCCGTCATTATTAAAATTATATTCTCTCTCAGAGATTGGGTGTATATAGTCCATCTCGCAACTCTGACACCTAACCTAATCAGTTATTGTCATTCACACTCTCTCCTAAACAAATAAGTGTAGTATGTTATACTAAAGCTCTTATTCGAGGCGTAAGCACCCTATAGCAGCGCGGTGATGACTCTTATCAACAGACTACATTCACACTCTACCAACGTGCAGAGCGAGATCAGCAACATATCAAGTACTAAAATCTCAATACATGACGCACTTCTCGCGAGTAGAGAATTATTACTACCTATATCATAACATATATTAACGTGTTATGTAGTGTTATGCTTCACGCATGACGCATCTCCAAAAGAAATTGTAGAGTTTATTGGGCAAATGGCCATAGTGACTATTTTCGTGATTCGTTAATCAGCCTATCTCTCGTGTGATAATCAACTTATGAATATATCTGAAGACATTTCTGAAGACACCACCACACTTATATAGGTTAATTGTTAAATAAGAATACCTTATAAAGATATTTTAAGTCCTAAACCTTAGTTAGGTCAGCTATGTTATAGAGTTGTCTAGGTTCTTATTTAGTGAATAATGGCTCTGTGGTATTGTAACTTTCTCTGATACTTTAATTACTTATTTTATAATTAAATGAGACTATTATATGTGGGGTGTGTGGTGTAAATATAGGGTTAAACGCTCACTCCCTATTAGACGGCTTTGTTTAGACATCATGGACATAAGAGATCATATATTTCGACTCAAATTATTCTTTTTTTCAAGCATTGCGCTTAGAAAAACTGCAAACTGATTTGCGGCATGATGTTTTGGTAGTTGAGAAGTGTGGTATGTGACTACGGATTAAGGGTGAAAGCTGAAATAAGAATAAAAATGTATATTAATAAGACTTTGGTGTAAATGGTGCTCAATCAATTATTGAAAGTCGAAGTTAATGGTCTTTTTATGAGTGGTTGTGCTATAACTCAGTATAACGTATCTGAGGGAGAATAATGTATTAGGTGGAAGGTACTATATTAGAACCTCCTACTACATCCTTTGATATGCTCAAAGCTTTGTGTATAAGCTTATTGTTACGAGACTGGACTGGCTGTTCTCATATATAGGACGAACTGATTATGTGCAATGGCTACTCTATCGCAAGTGTTTCCGTGCACTGCTGCCATAAGAACCTCGAAAATGGTTCATCCATTAATTAAAGAAATAAAAAAAAAGATTCCGAGTATAATAGAGACACCGTTTTTAGATTCAATATTATTAAAACAGATCATAAAGTGTGATACTGTCTAGACTTCCAGAGAGTGTAAAAATATGTTAGTGACGCTGGTTAACAATATAAAATTAACATATCGACTACTAATCAGTAAAAAGAAGTGATATTATAAGCCTTTCTCTAATGTAGACAACTTTGTGAGTGTGTGATAAAACGATTCTCAATTGTTTTAGTTTTCCTTAGCTATTTTATGATTTCACTCGTTTATGACCTTCTATACTTTTTGGTGTGTTGCTCCGTTATATTAAAAATAGCATGTGTTGCTATAATTGACACAATATTTTGGATATAAAAAAAAAGAACAAATAATAACAAAAAAACAATAATGGGTGTGATATACTAGATTTTGTTAAGTTAAAGATTCTAGTTTATACTTTGTCTCTAGCACGGTCTTAATCCAAAGGGTCCTTTTTTGTAATAAGGTTGTAGCTTATGCCTACTTGAATATCGTGAATGACTCTCACACGGGCACAAGATTTCACTCAATAGGATATGGGTTTGTGATTGGAAATTTTAGTCAAATATAGTGACTTATTTATTTGTCATTATAATAATTAAAGAATATACTTAAGTACGCTAGATATTTCTAATGTGAGGTGCTTTTTCTATGAGAATGTATTTTATACACTAACTTTGTGGTGGTAAGAGCTATAATTTTTAGAAGTAGGTTCCTTCTTCAAAAAAAAACTGAAAAAATGATGTGTCTCATGGACACGCACCATCCGCGGGTTTGTGAAATGTACTTATTTGCAAGCACAATGCTATGTTTTCGCGTCAATTTTTCTCCTAGACTCTCACGGCGTTTATATACTCTGAGAAGATGCGCAAAGGAAATATATACTCGACTAATTTAATGCGACACAAGTGTTATGTATTGTAGCTTGTTACTATAATTAAGACTAGAAACTTCTCAGGTTCACTCTGTCTTTATCCGGCCTTTTTTTGGAGAAGAGCCGGCTTGACGAAGATAATAAAAATAAACTATTTTATCATTCCGTTAATAGCACTACATAATCCTACTATGGGTGTTTAGCACTGGTAATTTTATTCTGTCGTGAGGGTCACCTCTACGATACACCTTCTCTTTCGCGCAGGCCCCTTAGTGCCCATCATGGTCCCTACTGGACCTGACAGAACACTGGTCTAGTACATAATTTATAGGATGCTCATTTTCTTACAAAAAACAACAAAGATACATTACTTCTTTTAATGATGTCATTTATGGTAACAATTATAACATCTACTTATAATTAATGATATAAATTCTGTGTATACGATATTTTCTGTATACTATAGTTCTATCTCCTCAAGGTTCAACTCGATGAATGTATGATTAATTTATTATAAATTTATCTACTAAAGGGCAACTCATATTTATCGTGCGCACAAAACTATATTATTCTATACTAATCCTATTTTTATATATCAGATTTTGTGTTTTTCTTTCAAAGCGAGTCGCAAGATATTATATATAATAAATATATATTTAATCTTAACTCCAAAATAGAAATATATAATAAATAGATAACAAATGTTAATAGAAAAAATTACATAAATAGATTTACCAAGTGAGTATATATAGTGTCAAAAACAGATAACTTTAAATTAAAAAATCTACAAGTGTAATATCTAAAACTGTTACGACATATGAGAGAGATTGAAAAATGCAGTAGTGCGTAATTTGACGACCAAAGCGAGTGGCATGAGTCTATGCTGAAAAAAAGATATAAGCCATAATTTCGGGTTTTTACGCAGTAAAATATCTTGGTGATGCGTGAACTCTCCTCTCGCTCTGTTAAGTCTTCTCCGTTGCATACAGTCTCTCGGTCTATCTTCACTGTATCAATTGTCGAGATTATGTGGTACCTCGCCTGGGGAAAGTATGTACAGTGCGAGTGGTTTGCCAAGCTGGTGACTCTCAGTAATCTCTCTTTAGTTAAAATTTTAGGAATTTAGGCACGAAGAATTTTGGATTTTTCGATACAGGTGCGGAAACGCGTGATTATATCGTCATCCTACATGTTTAACTCTTGCGACCCTAGACACGGGGTGTCGCTTGACAAGAACAGATGATCTCTTACGGAATAATACCGCTAGCTCGCGACCTCAAATGTTTATAACTATACAGTCATATAGATAATGTCTTAGAGATTCTATTCTATCAGCAGGTTTACTACTCACATTATATTCGCTGCAAGCAGATAGTTTGCTGTTAGTCTATATCTCAATTACTTATGCGGCGGACGCTCGAATTAGATCACTTTCCATCATGTGAAGAGTGAACTAAACTAAACATCGACACGATTTAATCCGCAGGCTGAAAATGAACTACCAATTAATAAGTTATCAGCATATTGGATAATATCACGCTCTTGCTTAGATGAGTCGCGTAGAGCATATCCTGATCATCTGTGACCCGCACAGGGAGTCGCTCTGCTTCTCTAGTCGCGCTTATATTTGCATTTAGTATCTGCTCCTGATCGAGACATGACCTGTCCTCGGGTATACGCCGTGGGACAACATACTTCGCTCTCGCTGAAATCCCCGGACACAGTACTCCGTGCGCGAGGAGCGTATATAGACTCAGTTATCTCCTCGGCCTACACGGCCTCGTGAGCTAATGAGTTTCCTCCTTGGCGTGCCTTAGGACGAAACTTTAACTTGAGCTGTAAAACTTACTTTCATCCCTTGTTGCATAAATAACTATTTTTTTGTTATAGAAATAAATTATTAAAAACACACACACACACATACAGACTGACAAACTTTGTGAAAACCACTTTGGAGGCCTTGAAAACCTGAAACGGATAATTCTGGTTTCATCCCGGTTTCGGATTTTTTTGTAAACACTACTTTTCTTTTCCTATATTCTTTCGGTATAAATGAGGAAAAGTAAAATAGTTATACTTGAGTCCCTCTAAAGACTTTTCCCAGATTAAAAATTCAGAAAGCTAAAGAAATTCAGTAAATAGTGTATATTTACCATTTTCATAATCATAAAATTAAGTATACCTTATAAAAATTACAATTAGACTTGAAGTAAACAAATGTTGAGGATTGCAATGCAATGAAAACTAAATCTAATCTAAACAAGTTTTCTAAGTGAAAACGTGTTCAGTGCTCAAACTAAGCGTTGTATAAAACTCTCTAGAGAGTTTTAATGTTTTGGCAATCGTTGAGCTCTAGAGTGGTAATTCTAAAGCATAGAATAGGTTTAGGTTTTAGGGTTAAAGTAGACTTCTCTCTCAATAAGCACTCAAAAGTTAAACTCAAAATTTTCTCTTTAGACTTCTTAGTCTAACTTTCCTCTAACAGTTGTAACTAACACGTTCTTCTGAATCCGTAAATGAATTTAAAATATTTTGACGCATGAAATAAAATTAAATAATAGCAACTTAATACAAATATATTTTATGAAAGTAAATAAAAAAAATTGGTTAATGAAAAAAAGACTTGTCTTATCTGTTTTAGTTTGTTTAAAATGTAACAAATT
>JACMZG010000022.1:52153894-52173011 GCA_018340805.1 Microvelia longipes
TCCATATAAATAATATATCATCTATTTTCGATAAACTACTCATAATTCCTATTACTCTCTATGAAAATCATGTATTTTCCAAGTTAAAGTCCATTTGAACAGTAAAATTATTATTTTAGAAAAAACCTAAGAAAAATCTCATGTAACATATTAAGTTAAATCCTTAAAAATTACACTATATATTCCTCACATTACTCAAAACTAGACATTTAATTATGTAATTCGCTATACGAGGAGGATGTGATTTTGGGCACTTAACATTTGAAGTATCAAGTAGATTATACTCTAACCATCAGACTCAAAAAATTTTATCACGCACATATAGTGTTGATTAAATAAGCCATCAAGAGTAAAGAAGCTATGCTTGTACTACCTTAACTCGTACTAATACTTATAAATTCGGAATAATTCTTATACGAATATTCATCTGAGTGTCGGTAATTTCTCTCACATCATACACGTTAGTAGTCTATTTTGAAGTTCAATTATACATCTATAAATAATCTGATACCAGCTCATTAATAACATGAAAGTTCTTACACATGATCAGAAATTCTTGTCTATTCACATATTGGTTAGATTAGTATGATAATGCTACGCTCAGAAATTATCTAACATCATAAGTGGGTGGTGTGAGTGAGTTCAGAGAGAAAAGCCAGGTTTTCTAATTTCTTCACTAGATATAACTAATATCCACTTCCATGTTATTATTCGCTATGTATAAACAGAGCGTAATCACAGTCATAGCAGTTATTTTTAATGATCTTTTCCCTGATCCCTCGAGACTTATAGAAAGATACTAGAGTATTCTCGTAATGAAACGGGTATTCTCGTGTGATGTTGAACAATCCATTAGGTGTTTTTATAGCTATGAATTACGATGAGAAATCTCACAGATCTCAAGAATACTCTCGTTTCTTTACAAACTGGAATTCTCTTCGACAGTATACTATAGATTTCCTACCTAAACTAAAGATCGAAGCGAATTGAATATTTAATTAAGTCTAATGTTAAATCTAATGATATATTCTTTATTCGCTAAGATCGTGAGTTATATTTGATGACTCTTCATTTCGGTAGGTTTGTTAGTGATAATATACTTTCATAAAAACCTGATATTTCGTCTTTTAGTACTTGTGTAAGACTGTCTCAGCATAGGCTCACTTTCTATGAACTTTATTAATTTTTAACACATATCACTACGATATATTGTCAATATCTTTAAAGAAAATATTGAAATAACAAAAATGATGGAAAATGCTTGAAGCAAATACAATATGTGTAAATCTCCACAATGGAAGAATATTAAGAGACATTTATTTTTATAGGATAAAATATATAGTAGTGGCGTATACAACAACTTTTTCACCCATTAGATTCAAAAATAGAGGAACTACATGATAGGTGATCCAAAAAATGGAGACTCAGCACAAAGGAATGAGCAATTATAGTAAAAGGTGAGTATCCTTGTAACTGGCCAAAATAATAACCAGGGAAGTTTCTAATACATCAACTTCGAAAGTATAAAATAAAACTCATGACACGATAAAGCAAAAGAATCCACCAAAGAATCTTAGTAAGAAAACGCGAGAAATACTCGCTCTCAAGAAAAACATTTCATTGGATAGAACTATCCGAAAAAGTGCACATTTCATGATATCACACAATAGGAAATAAAGCCCATTGGAGAAATCGATAACCTAATGATGTCAGAAAAGTGTAGAGTTTGATACTTATGATGCGCTGGTCAACCAAAATATAAAAATTATTATGTCAGAAGAGTAATAGATAAAATCAGATTTTCATCAGAAACCACACACGATAGATTTTATCTTGAGAGAGAGAATAAAAAAGAACCAAACTCGTCACCAGTCCCAAAATTGCAAGAACCGTATATAACATGGATGTCAAAGTAATAACAGTGTATATGATCAAACTAGAAATTGTGATCTAGACAGAGTATTTATAAGGTATGCCCACTCAATTAGGTAGCAGAAGCCACAAGGCAAGTGCACATTACAGAGAATTCCAAAGAAATACGCAAGGGTATCAGTCTATGCTGCATGAGACATATAACATGCCAATAAAATGTAGCACATTGTAACAGTAATATAGCAGTCACAAAAGGAAAGATCATCTGAGCTTAAGATAAACAAATATTGCACTAGTAGTCAGGTGCAGTTTAACTAATGCACAACACAGTAATATTTCCCACTATTAATATAAACAAGCTTACATTTAGTAAATCCTCGAAAACGCACTTTATAGAAAACAAATCCATCTGCAATAATTAAGGTGGCAGGCAAATAAATATCATATAATACTTTTTCCATCTAATAGAATATTCGTAAAACTAATAGCGAATTCGTATTGGAAATATTCCTTTCAACTTAACAATAATAAATTAAACACATACATCAGTATATCAGATAGAATCGTATCATCATCTCTGGAGATAGTCAAAGCGTGTGTGAATTATAAAAGTCTTTAATCTAGACAGAATGCAAGAAGAAATTGAGTGAAAAATACTGATAACTATCAAAATACTCGACATTTATATAGACATTTGTACACATATTGATCGGTGCAATTAAACAAAGAAATTACTTTTCGGATGTTGTAAATAATCACAATGAAATTCCACACGTCATGTTAAAACTATGTCAAAACCCAATGGGACCCAATGTTTTTAGACATCATTAGTGAAATTTGCTCACAGAAGAAAATCTACTTCAAGACATTGCTGAAAAAAACATGGATAACATTCAAACCGAATTTTTCTAACTAGATTCGGCTTCTCGCACACAAAAGAACCTAGATATTTTAAAATAGGCCAGTATTATAGAGAATCAACCTATTTCCGAAGATTGAATCTTAGGCTTTAACCATAAATGAAGTGAACTTTTTAGCATAAATAACAAAGAAATTGTAGAGAGAAAAACATGAAATAGTAACTTTCCTCAGATGGATTATACTTAAGTTTCACTTAGTATATCCATTACACCTTATAGTCATCTGCGCGAGAACATAAAGAGCATAATGCTATCGAAGTATTGCAAGCTGGCTAACGAGAGAGAACTAATAAGTATGGTTGCCAAGGAAGAAGACAAACTGAAAGATATTATACAGCTCAAGCATATAACTGATAGATTATTTATTATTATCTATAAATTGAGAATAATGATTATATATAAACAAAGTGATAATTGAATGCTTTAAGTCAGAAATAGTACAAGTGTTATTAGATAGATGTAATAAATAGTTCATCCGTGTATATCAAACTCTCATCGTATAAGATTACAGTAGGTACAAATAATCTGCATATACTAACACTAATATAGGTCATGTGAGTGTAAAATCCGTCTTTGGAATTATTATGATTCCTTTCAAAATTCTGCATTAGTAAGTTAGGAGTCTACCGATAAGGACATTCTCTATTATAATAGTCTGTCACTCCGGTTTATAAGAAATTATTACATTACTCATATATTTCATGCTATAAGAATATGAGCCTGTATACATCAATATATTTAAGTATATAATCTAACCCATCTCAAGCAATTATTTCTTCCAACACTGTGAAGACCATATATACTATTTCATTAAATAAGCCATAATATTTGACGCATATTTCAATATTTCTCAGCAAATCCCTGACACAACAGATTCACAGAATTGCTGATAATACGTACCGAATCAATAAACTCCATAATGTATTATAATAGTCGTGACGTGATTATAGAAAATGGTTTGAAAATACGTGAAATGATCATTAGAGAATTTAAGAAACTATCACAGAGAAAATATGCGGTATTATAGAATATATTGATATTTTATACATCCAATTCTTCATAGGGAAAGGAACAAAAGATTATAATTCTTTCTATGTATCATCTCTGACAAAGATTGAGCTAATACTAACTCTCAATCTCTACTTCATTATTAAGATAAATAAACATGACTTCTAATGATTTGGATGAACTCAATCATTAAGTATTCATATCCTCATACATTCACAAAATTAAGAACAGTTGGCACACCTTCCAAGAAAAGACATTTAATCAGCAGTAAGGACACACTGGGTTCAATATCTTCAAGACTTTCATGGAATATCAATATATCTTCATTGCGCGTCGAGATCATTTATACTACATCTTAAAAAATTCTTATAATTGGCTTTTAATAACCTTTTAATACTCTCTACTTAAATATATTTTAAATGAGGTGTTTTGAGTCCTCTTTGAGTGAGAATGCTTTTGTCTAAGTTTATGAATCTCTTCACAGCCACATGTTCTGCAGAATAGCAAGAAATCGCTAATACAGAAAACAAAGATTCAAGCCGTTATTTTTGGGACATTGACTAAGTAGTCGGAATTTCTTATAGCAAAGCATATTTATGTTGTATGGTGCGTTTGACTTGATCACGAGCTTACAATTCCCGAACAGTCTACAAATATTCGATAGTCTTTTTAGTTATTTATTATAAATAATTTAAGAAATGTAATATGTCTTAACACACTTTTGCACAATCCTTAATAACTTAAACTTATAAGATAAGTTCAACCACCCATCTTATAACAATCTTTTCATTAAGGTCCTTATTCCTTCACGAAAGAATCATCCGCTAAAAGAAACTGCTCACGCTGATGAACGACTATACTGATATTTATCACTCTTTACAGTTTTGATCTCATGATCACCTATGTATTGAACATAATGTTTTTCGAGTAGTAAATCTTGAGATATGAGTGATTTAACAACTTCTGGTGATTTTACTACTTTATGATAGTATTTTATTCTTATTTATAGTGTTTATTTAATTTATATGTAAATCTGGTTAATATAATTATTATTGTGAGTTCTAATGATTATAATTACCAATAACATGCAATATTTAACATAATTTCGGATTGAAACTTTTGTAAAGATCAGACTTCACTATAACAATAAAGGACTTCAATCGTAATCAATTGAACCACATGTTGTGATTCTTCATACAGAAGATCGACAAATTACCATACTGGAAAAAGAAGTACAGCTTAAGTAAACTCATATCAGAAAGTATTAAGAAGGAGCGACCTCACTCTACCGGGGGTGCGGAGGGAGTAGGAGCGAAATATATCATGCTTTATCCCATTCATCATAACTCACATAACAATATATTATATTCTGCGAAACCTATAATTTCAAAACTATACACAATATATTTCGCAATTATGATACTACTCTTAATCACATGCACTAAAACCAGATGATATTTTAGAGAATCCCAATTAACATTATTGTGAGAATACATTTAAACTATTCTCACTCTCATGATATACTACAATCGGATCAACAACTGAGAATTCAACTTCCTTCTCAAATACAGTTATTTATTATTCATCCATCATCACATCACTGAGTATGATCAAATTACCTCTTATCTTTAATAATTATCATTATACATGAGTATGGTAAAATACTAATAGACAGAAGGAAAACAAAGAACAATCTCTAATCTATAAGATCTTTTATTTATAGTAAGTAGACCTAAAAATTTTGAGATAATGCACGGTGTGAAATCTCTAGCATCACCATATATAAAAAGAGTTTCGCTAATAGATATATAGCTAGCATTATTTGTGTGGTTAGTCAGGATGGGAGGAGCACATTAATTTAAAAGAGTAAACATGGGTTTATAAAACACCATAACTAATATAGAATCCAGACTCACTCCATATAGTATATTCTCCATAAAAGCATAATGGCAAGTAAGACTCTAACAGTTATTTAGTTTAAATAATCCGTGTGAGTTAAACTAAAGTAACGAGTGATGACGAAGTTATAATACTATGACACAATTATATCCATATAATTAAAATGTATAAATTAATTAATATGAGTATGTAAATAATACATATCGATACTTATTAAATAATATAAATTAAATATATAATAAATAATATTCAATAATATAAATAAATATTAATAAATATTAAAATATTACAAAAATATATAATCAAATATTAATAATTATAATTAAATTCATGATGAAAATAATTTAAGAAGCAAATTATAAAGCAAATTATCTAATCAAATATATAAATAAAGAAATAATTAAAAATGAGATTCGCAGATGTTTATATCGATCTTAATAAAGTGTTCTATAGAAATTGCTGATAATTTAATAAATATGATAAATTAATTTATAAATTTATATATACATATGATGAGATAACTTGCATACATTAAATATAAAATTGAAAAAATAATTATTTAAATTTATAGAATTAATTCAATTAATTTTTTTATGATTATAAATGATACTATAGAAAACCTAAATTTAATGTTATTAAATGTATATAATTGTTATTAAGAAATTAATATATAAATAAGAATTTAAATATTAATTCTAGAATAGTTTTAACTAATTATACAAAACTAGATAATGAATGAGAGATTATGTAATATATATAATCTAGAATCAATATCTCTATATTAAATATGTAAAAATATTAATAAACTAAATTCTCATATAAATTTTCTAGATATAACATATAAGATTAAAAATAGTAAACTATTTTTATAGACATAATTTCTAGAAATTAAAAATGTGCGTCACAATCCTCCTCCAACACTCTGTGTCATAGGAAAGAGTTCTATCCTTTGAAATTATAATAATCACTAAGTGTATCTCTATAGTACTCGATAATTTATCTAATGGTTTTTTACTATAAAAAATCCATAACACTCTAACAATAAAATTAAATATCTTTTTACAATACACTCTATAATGAAAACTATATAAAAATTAATATGCATAAAACTAAAATAACTAATTGCAACAAAAAACTTAGTCAGAGAATCAATATATAAATAATTAATAATCCACGTAAAATATAATATTTAAAATAATAAAAACATAAAACATGAATAATGTGTTACACATGATAAAATAAATTAAGAATGATATAAAATAAGAATGCAGAAGAGCTATAAGTCAAAGTATAACATCAAACTGTAGGATGGGAACTAATACTATAATAAATACATTAAATAAACAATGATATACAATAATAAAACTATTACAATAAATATTATAAAAAAAATAATAACAATGATTAATCGAAGATTCAAAAGACAAGAAAAAATAATACAAGAGTTAAACTCAATATCGTGAGGTGGAGACATTAACTTATAACTATAAATTAATAATTAAAATAATCACAAAGATTTCCAAATAAAATACACATAATACTTACAAATAATAAACATTTAAATAAATATTAAAGGTTAAACCCATGATTATGGATTCCAGGAAGAAAGACTATAGAGTTCCACGTGGGTGGGACACTCTTATAATTAATTTAAAGATAACGCATGTTTTTAATAAATTATTATTTTTAGAGTATCAATCTTTTCAAACAAGTTATTTTCTAATGATAATTATATTCTACATATTTTCTATTTCAAAATCAATTTCACGTATTATTCAAACATCATTATCATAAATTAAAATAAATATAATGATACATTAATAATATATACACATTAAGAGTAATAATTATTATCTAAATAATATAATATATTAGAGAATATTATTAAAAATAGATGAAAATTAATTCTGAGAGGAGTAATGTTTTATATTCAGGGAATATTTAATTTTGATATGAGAAATATACATAATTGAGGAATATATAAATAAATGAGTATCACCTAATATATATGAGATAGCATTTTTAATATGAAATTAAAGATATATAAAATAATTAATAAATTAATGGCTTCACAGTTGAAAATATGAGATTATCATATGAATATAAATAATTATAAATAACTAATAATAATGCAAATATAGAAATAAAATATAGAAATTATAATTTAATATTTTAGAACTATATGAAAAATTAAATGAGTACTTCATGACTTTGTGGAAACTTGAATACTTTAGGTAATCATCATGAAAAATGAGTTTTAATAAGCAAACATCAAAAAAGTTTAATGCGAAGTTTTTTTCTCATTAAATATCACTATTTTAGCAATCAAACATACTAAGTCACAAGAATATTAATATATGAATTATTATACACTATCTGTATCCTTAATCCAGTTTTATAATTAAATAATAGATTCAAAATTCATACATAATCATCATTAATTTCACTTTCAATAAAAATATGTTAAATGTATATTTAAATATATGATTTGATCTTTCAGTTTCTTGTTTACCTTGGCCATAGCCATTTTTAGAGTCTATCTGTGAGAGAGTCGTACACTCTTGGCAAGCCAAGACCCTATGCATTTGTGCTACTTATATCACGAGTGTTGTTTTTTCTGTAGGTATAAGAAATATTTATCCATTCTAAGATACTTTATACTCATTTTAGTAAATGCAAACGCGATCACTTACTCGAGGACAAATCAGGGCTTAATAATAACAGGACTATTTGTGATGTAATAGTAGTTTACGGTAAATCTAATAATCGTCATCTTATGCTTACGTATATTTTGTCTATATAAACCATTTCTAATCGACTCCTTTCATATGGTATTTTGTGTACGAAAGAGATATATTCGTGACTCGGGGACACCTAACCTCTGAGGATGAGACTAAGATGCAGGACGGACCAATGGAGTTAGCATGATGACGACTTATATTAGTGAACAGTTGGCGTTAAGTAATTTATTCTATGTTCGAATACTAAAAAACTCTTCACTACGCTTTACACAAGAATAGGTATCTAACACCGTTTTGAAAAACTTGCGACTATCATAGAGGGCCTTCCAGTCAACAAAATGATCTTATTCTGTGGGTCTCTTTATTTTATAGATCATCGGCACTCTCATATGATTAAAATTCAATGTATTTAGACAAAGGGTGTGTGTAGTTCCGACACATTACTTCAAAACTGCAATGAGTGTAACACAGGATTCGTAATTTTGTCATAAAAAGTTACGCCGAAAAGTCGAACTTTCGAATGTGTTATTGTGTTGTTTAAAAAGATGCATTTTTATACGCCTTATCGTCGGAAAAATCTAAAGTTAGATGGTCCACGAGTGATTTGAATAGGTATATTAAAAGAGTGGGGAGAGATCGAAAGTGTGCGGATTAATTTTTATATTGCTCCCATCAGCACATAGTAATAGTTTGATCCACATAGTTTGCGTAGGCTCAGCTATCCTCAGTTAGCACAAACTGTGGAATCGCCTCTCAACCCGAAAATCAGTGCTCACTTTATCTCTCATGACATATAACCAAAAAAATGGTTTTACTTATGTTGTGGTGGTTATATCCATATTATTCGTGATTATTACTTTAACATTATACTAGAATTTTTTTAATCAGAATTATGTATTCCTCGAGTCTAATAACATTATAGTCACATGATATGTACCCTAACTTGTAATAATACCTACCATAGTTTGATTAAGAATTATGCAGCTTCATTTGAGAGAGTAAAAGTCGACCATCTTTGCTTAATAGAAGAGGCGTTCTCTTCACTATCTAATATTTAGAGAACCACCTGACATCCGCATGTTTCTGCTCATTCTAATTCTAAAGGCCTACGTTAGAAAAACTTTAAGTAAACTTTTTTTTTGAAATATATTTTTGGGAAATACCCTGAGTCATTCCTATATTCCGTATTCGCCTGACATTGCCCCTCGGACTACACCTATTCCGAGAGTCTAGCATAAACTATTTGAAATGGATTAAAGATGGATAACGCCGGATGAGCGTTAAGTTTCTTCAGAATATCGGTTATGTCTTTATTTATTAATTGTGATACCGAGTTCTCTGATGTATCCATGATTCGAACGCGATTCATTATTTTACAACAAGAGTGCAAATTTTTTGTGAAGAAATTCTACACTCACGTTACAGGGTGGAAATATATCATTGATTATCAGAATGAAGATCATATTTTATTTGAGAGTATACTTATTACATATTAAAGCTACTCTATCGATATTCTTAATTGCTCTAGAGTATGTGTTTTAGTATCACAATATATTCGCCGAATACACAAAATTTCTCAATCTTATTGGGATGACCTAATACAAATGCAAGTTCATCACTCGCTATAATATATATTGATGTTCCTCCGCTGTATTTCCTCTATTTCCACTAACATGTAGTTATAGAGAACTATACAGTGTTAACACAGACGATTAAGTTTTTTGTTGATTTTGATTTTAAATATTCCAAGGGAGTTAATAAGTTGAATCTAGTAGCATAGAGATATCAATTATTTTTAGCAAGTCGCAGTTTTTTGCTGTCATTCTAGCTGTAGACTCTGAATCATAAACACAGTGTTCTTAACTATACGTTAAATTACACTCATTAGACCCTTGATAATTCTTGACTGTTGCAGATTAATTCTAAACCGTTTTTATAAATGTATACTACTAGAATGAAAAAAGAAATGGCGAGATCAGAGTGAGAAGCAGACATCTGAGGAAATCACATATATGACGTGCACTCTATATGTGTATATTTAAGTCTTTTAGACAATTATGCAAATTAATCGTGATCGGTCAATTTGTCTCGTCATTAATGAAATACGCTATGGATTTCACACCAGTGTACTAAAACGTAAATGAAGTATTGGGTTTGTACTGATATCGTAATTGAAGGAAAGAACGAATTTGGTAATTACACGCTTCACTGCCGAACGAATATTAGGTCTTCTCTGCAAAAATTTTCCATTTAAGTCGATATTGATGAGTGCATTGTCTGACTGCTGTTCTCTATCAAGGAAAATGAACTGAAATTCGTTAACACGCGTTAGGGTTTGATAAAATAACGCCTCTCTAAAAAGCGAGCTGTATAATTTAAACGACCTAGAACCCAAAATATGAGAGTATCCAGGAAATAAGGAAATACATCAATTAATCCTTGGGTCAACAGTTCAAGACATCCTAAATAGAATCGTGTGACATTGGAGTTAATACCAGGCAGGGGTATATGGGATTCTCACATCTAATTGGTCGGTTACTGAAAAACAATACACGCCGACGTACAATTTGTGTGAGCATATTACATGTCTACTCATTTGTTGCTAGAACATCAAGAAATGATTCATCACTAAATCCGTTTTACGAAGGATCTATTTTAGCTGCCTTACAATAGGAAGAATAGATGAGGGTACCATTTGTACAGACACAAACAAGAATCGAAACCAAAGACAATGTGCTTTCTCTCACAAAAAGTCCGTACGTATCATTCATTCCGAAACGATCCGCCCTACTCGTGAGAGGTCAGGTATTATTTGTGCGTTGTGGATATGGACTTGGGATGGATGACATAATTCATTTCTCGAACTATATCAAGAGATTGAAACTAGATTACGGGCTGCACATTGTATTTCCAACAAATTGGATATAAGATTACGAAACTACGCAATTGTTTGTAAAACGACCACGCCAGATTTATCATCCAGCATTTTTCCCGCCCATGGGCTAATACAATGGGTCAGACACAGAGTTAAGGTAAGCACTATGATAACCTCATCACCGATCTCCCAAGAAAAACATAAGAGGCAAGCATTGATCTTGGTGGAAGTTTATTACACGCACACATTCCTCCATTACTTCACCGAACAAGATCATTAAGACTAGCGTACAAGAACATTTTTCATTTATTTCCGGTCCATGGAACATTCCCTTGAAGATCAAAATTTCAAATGCGAAATGATTGTTAAATACCTAGAACATATTATTAAATCTTCAAAGGGTCTTAACACAATCCAGAACTAATTTAATGGCCGGGGAATTGAACTCTAATCAACAAAATCGGCAAAGGTCCTAGACAATGATGGAAAACTTATATCGATTAACAATAATATATAATATATATAGTATCTATTCTTAATTTTAGTTGTTTGACCTACTAAAAATTATATATATGATATTACTATAATGGGTACTTACATTTCCTAATATTAAAAATTATGGATTGAATATTTTAAACTATAATACCATTTAATAGTACACACACTTTTATGTTACTATACCATTGCTTATGTTGTGGACATTCATACGATCGCACTACTATTCACCAATTTTATTATACTAGTTATATGTATTTAACATTATACTCTGAAGGGAGAGATTTCATAACATTAATTTTTGTTAAAAGAAAAACATATAGATAAGAAAATCCTCAACACTACAGACCGCCCACAACATTCACCACTATCTCTTTATAAAATCTCGATTTTATTTTCGATATAGTGAGTGGTATTAATGAGAAAGACGTGTTTTAGCATTTCATTGGAACATTGTTTTAACACCATAATCGTATCACTAAATAAAAAACTAATAATAGTCATAACAAAAGTTTTGGGCTTAAGTTCAGATACCATTAATGTGTATTGTATTACGAGCATATTATGCAAACCATACATCATTCTAGTAATAAATTAACATAAAAATTGGCGTTGAGACTGAATTTACCACAGGAGCATATATATCCCCTTCGCATTTTCAATGCGACGCGCTCGGTTTAACTACTTATTCGTGGCTTATATGTCCTCCCATCCGAATTTTTATCAATTATACTCTGATATATAATTATTCTGATCTTATATTTAAATCATTTATTTATTTTATATATATTAATGTGGATTGATTCATTTAGAGATAGGTGTGTATTATAATAATATTATTATTATATTTAATTATGATTTTATTTTTTATTATTATTATATTGTATCTTATAATGCATTTTAATATTATTATTATTTATTCCGATTATTGAATTTAAAATATGTATTATTCATGATAGTTAGCTATTTATTTATTTCATTATCTATTATTATTAATATTATTTCAATTTATTTCACTTATTCACTTATATGGGCATCCATGACTCACTCATCCCACTCTATTTATTACTTATTTATTATACACTATACTCATACATTTCTATTTATAAAGTTGATTGTTATGTCAATTATATTTTTATTTAACAACGATTCATTCAATTATTCCCATTTCTCAATATAATTTATAATATATCTTATTATGTTTATTTTAGCTCAAGTAATTCAGAATAAAATAGAGTTTTATCATCCATCTACTCCATTATACTAAACTACGCCACTTTCCTTTCGCGCACATTCTTTAATTTGTTCATTCCTCTTACAACATTTTACTCTTACTCTTTGTTCTTCTAAATTACTATATCATACATAAAAAAATCACATTTCCAGTGGTAAAATTCAAAAATAGAGGAATATTATTCTTTATCTCATTATATATTTTTAATTGCTTATATATCTCACTCCCACTCTCACTCTCATATAACACTAATTATTTATCTCGAAAAATTATTTAATTATTATTAATTATTATTATTATATGATTAACTATTCTAATATATTTAAAAATAAACTATTAATAACTATATTATAACACTTATCCTATTATATTTTATTCATCCTTCGAATTATTGAATGACTAATAAGTAATTTAATTAGTAATATTTTTAATTTTAAAGGATTTAATATATTATTACCATTTTTAACTATATAGTTTACGATACTTATCCAACTACACATTTTGGCATACTTCTCAATAATATTAATACTAAACCTAGAGACCTAAAGGCATTACGAACACTTACAAATTGTAAGTAAATTAAAAGGTGTTTTAATTAATATTTTAAATTTGGTTATTCCATGAAGTAATTAAAATGTACTGAAGATCTACGTCAGTATTTGAACACACATCACACGGTTCTTTATCGCCCCATAACATCAAAATAATTATTTCTGACTTACGTTAAGATTTTTACAAATTGAAATATATGTAATTAATAAATGTTTTACATCTTCAGAGTGGAGCGAAAGATTTAGTGAGGAGTGAAGGTACATACACGTATCATTGCATGAAAGCCGAGTGGATTGAGACATTAATAATATGAATCATTAGTTACATGATCAGTATATAGGTTATAAACCTTACTATTATTAGGACGATCACTACTCATCTCTCCTCGCGAGCCGCCACATCATCCTTCGGTGGGTAGCACAGGTAAAAATACTCTTTTCTACCATAGATCACGATACCACACGTGTAATACAAAACACATCACACCAACCACATACAGGCCTAGCTACAAGGGTGGACGAGCGAAGTGCGTCAAAACGGGGCTTGTCTTGCGAGGCTTGCCAGAAAGGATTTAATCAGATAACGCGATCATACTATATGCAGGCTACCGGAGAGATAATTTATATACATCGGTCTTTCTCTCTGGAGGAAATGGACAGCGAGAGAGAGGGTTATTATTATTTCAATACAATGCTCTTATGAACTGATGGTAACATTTAGATCGATCAGATTATAAGTTCTTTTGTGAGTTATATAAATTTATTGAAATTAACTTGAAATTATCTCATCGATGAGAGTATTATTATGTCATTTGACTCTTAGACTACTATGCCCTCCTCTTCTTCGCGCAGATCCACCCCATAGGGGCGCAAATTTATACTTAGGCACTCCTGGCGCCAAAAATAGTACACTCCGCACTAGAAAGGGTATGGGCCACACATAACAGATACTTTTATCACATCAGACTTCTTTACATACTCATCAAATTATATTGAGATATGATCCCACGACCATGATTCCTCCACTCACTCATTACAAGATATATTATCCTTACAGACATTCGATCTAAACATATTTATTAAATATACTACTATAACCATTATTTACATTTTTCTATTATATATTACTTACTAATTTTATTGTGCAAAAATAATAAAGTTTATTTATATTGATTTATAATTCCTCTATTGTAATTGAGATCTCACTACTACATCACACATTCCTTTCACTCATACTCGCTCACTATAACACTCCAACTATAGTGGATAATTTAAATAATGCTAGGATCAATTACTATTAATTATCCGTACATTTATACCAGCTCCATCTGATATATCTTCTATCTCTAATTTTTATGTTATTGTAGATTCAAGTATACTCATCTACATCACGTCCATTTTTCTCTGACAAGAGTCACAGTTGGCGACGAGGCTATCTCAGTCTGGTGATACGCTCCATCAATTTAAATATTTAAACTGCAATTAGCATATTAATTATGAGTTATTTCATATATACATAAGAGTGCATGTTATACATATTCTTGTGAATAAAATAGTGTAATGATATAAACTCATATTAGCAGGCATTATGAATTATAATATTAAAAAATCAGTATAGAGAATAACTTTTTTATAAATCAACAATATATATATATATATAAATAAATCCTCAAATGACACTGAGAAGACTATAAAATCGATATATATTTTTGCGAGAGGTATAAATGTGTATAGACGAATAGAATGTAAGATAGGAATTAAGACACTCAAGTTGATATAAGATATGAGGCAGAAATAACACGCAACAAAGATGTACAAAACAAGATTGGTGAAGAGTCAGCTACGAGAAGAAGAGCTAAAAGTAAATTGGATACAAAACAATGATAAGAGAGATCTATAAGTCGATTAGAACTTGACTCAGATCTCGCGACGCTTGAGAAACATAAATATTAACAGATTAGAAATAGAATATGCACCGCAACATTCAAAGAGCACACAGAGTGATATCGTGATGTATTGCATAGTCAGAGGCTGGATCCGATCCGCGAATTAAGTTATACGCCTAGATCTCATAATTACCCACACACAAATTGTTGAAGCAACGATCTACGAAAATGTGTTTTAATAGAAGGAGAGTTAGGTTGTGAGTCCTCTATATATGCGTATCTTCGTCTGTCTTCGAATTACAGATAGCATCGAGTATCTGTTGCGACACAATCTGAGAGTGTGACTTTGCATTCTGAGAGTGCTAGCTGAATCACTCAGAGAATTGATTGTACATAAACCTGCAGCTCTAAGCATATTAAAATTTAAAGCCAAGATGTGGTCGATTGAGATAGATCCTCGCTGTGCAGGGCAGAGAAAATTTCCACAATCTCAGCCACTATATAAGATTGTGCGATATCGATCGTCGTTCTCGTATATCTGAGAGGAATGTGCAGGATCGGGGTCGCTGATTGGATCTTCGTCTATAAATGAGTAT
This sequence comes from Microvelia longipes, assembly GCA_018340805.1. Classification (NCBI taxonomy): domain Eukaryota; kingdom Metazoa; phylum Arthropoda; class Insecta; order Hemiptera; family Veliidae; genus Microvelia; species Microvelia longipes. Next base: position 52,169,972 of record JACMZG010000022.1, read on the forward strand.
GCTGGAACAGCGCCGCTAATTAGACTGTAGGAGCACAACAATGGCCATATAGGCACATTTATCAAGGGGCGGTAAAATGTAGGATAAATAATATATGTAAATTGTAAACATTGTATATTAGCCAGAAGATTCGCACGAAGAGCGAAGTTCATAATCTTATAATCTAACAGAATTGCAAGACCTTCTGATATTGATTTATTAGACGATAATAAGTCTTCCGAACGATGAGTGCGAAATATTAATCATTAATTAAATAAGTGACCAAACGCGCCAAATGTGTTGGTTCTGCGATGATAAGAAAAATAGGTGCAAACACTGAGCAATATATACACAAAATTTGTCTAATATCATGATTCATTGTAACGAGATGCAAATTTACGTTTACTCGCACATGTAAAAATTCACTAGAACGGAAAATGCTATTAATAATAGAGGCACAATCAACTGTCGGATATGTAATATGATAGCTTGTTACTATTTTACTCACAAGAATTGCAAACGATATTGTCGTGTTGAAATAAATTTCACAAAGAGTGAGCTATTAACGTGTGTATTTAGTTAAGTATAAAGCGTCAATACAAATATACAATAATGATTTTTATACTATTATTTAGGCTAACGAAAATGCTTTGAGAGAGATTATGTACCATATTTAGTGAATAATGTTTCTTATAATACGACGCAGAGATAAGAAGATAGCTCCAAACTCAGCGGCTCTGAAATACAGGAAACTATGAGTGAGAGAGAAAAAGAAAATGCTATGCAGTTAGAAACTTAATTAGAGATAAAAAAGACTATAAAGGTTCACCGTAAACCTTGTTCGTTTCTTGTGACAAATCACGAGCTCCGTCTACTAAGTTAACCTCAGAATCACCACTGACTACGAGTTCTGGATACAATAATCGATCTCGCTATCCACTATCTACATCGAACTTGAAATTACTTCATTATGCATGACTTTTACACACGTATTTCCTCAAATCTCTGGACACTTTATGATACACACACACTTAACACTTCTCTGATCAAGTCTCTATAGATAACTATCACTCTCCGAAATGAATTTGATATGATATAACGCGATATCATCAGCGTGATGCTAGTCAACTCGCTGAGCTATAATAATTCAATCAAACAATATATTATGAATTTGTCATATTAGACAAACAAGTTACGTCACTGACGTATTATGTTATTAATACAATCATTGGGATACTACTAATGACGCTACCTCTATTTAAATTAGTTAATTCTTGCTTTGTAGATATAATGGAATCACCTATAACCATCAATATATCAGACAGTATTCCCTCAATTACTATCGTAATATAGCAGACTTATTATCAACAAAAACACGTAGATTTATAAACTTAAAATGGCTGTGTTACACACTAGGACTATTAGTAATGGTGTAGATGCAAGCTAGAAAGGACTATCTTGTATGTATTATCATCGGTATCTAGTCATTAAAGACAAAATGGAACAACTTTTTGCATAGTCACTACATTACTATGATCGGTTATTTGGTGGCAATAAAAAACTATCACTATCTATAATAAGTTGCCTTGGTGGAGCTATGGATATTCTGTCAAATAGGCACCACATAATGGTAACGAAGATTCGTGATAAATGAACCAGACACAATAATCTTTGTCATATAGAGATTACAGAACTAAAAATAGCACTAAAAAATGCACACATTGTGTTGATTTTCACAGTAGATATAACAGTATTAGTGTGAATAAATACAATACTTACATGAAATGTAATAACATTTACCACAATATATATATATATTGGAGAACATATGTATTTGAAATAGGTTGTTTTGTTGTTAACCCATAACTGGCTTTCTCAGTGGTCTCCGTATCACGTCGAGCAGAACACACACGAATCACGTTTAAGATCTTCACAAAATGGCCAATTCTTATTTAATGCTAACTTTCATAGAACTAATTGCAGAAGTTGACCCTTTCTGGCTGACCATATTAACGCCACCTTTAGAATCTGAGACCAGGTATTCCTCATTGAATCAATCGTCGTACCTTTATCAACTAACGTGTGTGAATTTTCATAATTCAAATTATATCGCCTGAGAAAAGTCAAGAAATCAAGTTGTCAGCGAAGTTTTAGAAGCCCAATATTACTCTCTCCAATGATAATTGTTGATCCACACCAGACATATCACAATGAAATGACAATGAGATGAGCTTTTCATTTAATATAGTACTCATAAACGGAACTTCCAGTAGAACGATTTTTTGTTTTTTTACCCAAAATTCTGGACATAATATCTCAAAGAAACTCATGTAAAAGCATGTCATGGATATCCATTCTCTAATTTCGAATAAATATGTGCGAATATAGTTAATCCATGCCGTGAGGGATGACAGTCATTTTTATCGATATATAGCGATGCAATATGCTCGAGTGGGCGTTATCATCGGGTAGTTACAGATTAACTCAGACTTATAACAATATAATTCATATGCTCAAGTCCTCACTCCAAATAGCCATAAATTACGTTCCGCTGTGTCTGCACAACATTCACTGATATAATTTATGTTGGATCTAGTTCGATGCCTGCTTGTATATTCCTGTACTTCAAGAGGCTTGTCCTCTTTTTTTAATATGGAACACACACTTGCTCTTAAATATACATTTATTTATTTAACAGAGCACACTCAGCTCTCACATAAGATTGCTGGTATTAGAAAAATAATTCATAATAGGTACTTAAAAAGAACACCACTAGAAAGTCCAAAGAGATTATTTAAAAGGAGATCACCTCTATATATCTGTCTGCATGGTCTGCAAGACACGATGCTTGTGCAAATTTGGAATGAAATTGGGATGATGTTGACAGCCTTAACATCAATAGAGGATGGATACCACTGACACTGTTAAACCATACCACAAGATGTGAGGCTAAAGTCTATACGAAAGATGAAAAACTTGAATCAGCCTTCATGATTAACTTTCTGGACGTTTGCTGTATTATCTTGAAAGGATGAACAATTGTTAATAGAAACATTCAAAG
>JACMZG010000022.1:52176007-52197080 GCA_018340805.1 Microvelia longipes
TGTTATCTTCAAATATTATTAATAAAATTAATTATAGTTGGAAAGCCATTAAAATATTTTTAAAATATTTAAAATATCTTTACTTAATGAAATTCATGAATTAATTAAATTAATTTATAATTTTAAAGAACGAAATTCCTAAAATTAAAAAATAATGTACAGCACTACCTCGTTATACGCCTAGAATCCTTTCCGGAAAAGTTGCCGTAAAGCAAACACCGTTATAACAAATCAACAATTTTGATACACCAAAAATTGTTTAATCAAAGATTATTATAGTATTTTCCAACGATATAAGCATACAGTAAAATAAGGATGTATCAAATTTTCTATTTTTAAATTTTTACATATGTATATAATATTTTTTAACATTTTTTTGGCCATATAACGAAACATTGGGCCGTTAAACGAAAATGTTGCCCATAATAAAAAAGGTCCGTATAGCGAAAAGCTGTATAACACGGCCGTAAACGAGGTATAGTGTATTTTTTAAAATGTTAGAATATTTCTAAGAATAATAAAAACAAATATAATACTGAGATATGATTATTTGTTTGAATATTATGAATTGTGTTTGACTTCCTATTTAATTTAATCAAATGGTGTAATTAAAATAAATTTTTATGAAAAAATTCGGACTTTCTAAATTTGAACTAATACTCCCCAAGCAGCAAACTGATCTTACAGACAATACAAACATACAAAAAGCTATGCTTCAAGAATAGATACTGTGGAACGCAGACTTTCATTTCTTAATTATTTATAGTTTGGCGCTAAAGCTTGACATTAAACATGGCTATTCAAGCTCGTATTATCACAGAGATACGAACAAAAAACTACAAAGCAAAAACGAGACGGAAACTCTCGGTGAATTGTATGGAAGGAATAAGTTCGAGACAATGACAAGTCTGTGATTTATAGAGAACTAAAGAACACATTTCCAGAGGCATCACTAATAAGTAATTTTAGGTAAGAGATTATTCCCAAGAAATTAGAAAATAAGAAATGCAAGACAAAATACATTGAAGATTCCTATCGTATAAATGAGAAACTTCTCGACAAACAGTAAACATAACAAAGAAGAAAATGAATCAATTCGAAATGTAAATGTCATAAATTTTTAACATTTGATTAAGAAGAAGGATATTAAGATAAATTTAAATAGACAAAATTCATTTTTAAGCTTTCAAATTTTAAATATTTTTAAATATTTTAAGAGTTTATTATATTATTTATTATAATATATTATTAATTATTATTCATTATTATTATTATTATTATTATTATTATTAATTATTATTATTATTATTATTATTATTATTATTATTATTATTATATATTATTATTATATTATTATTATATTATTATTATTATTATTATTATACAGAGAAAATTTGATTTTTAGCCGTTTAGTATTGTTCTTTATAATTCAATTTTTCAAAATTTATGTATTTTTGTTTTTTAATGATTTTTCATTTTTTTTCATAATAGATTTTAAAAGATTTCAGTTCTAAAAATTTACATATAATCTTACAATATTTTCAGCTCTAATAGTAAAACAAATAATTTATTTAATACACATTTCATTTATTAATTAGCATGCACGGCAAGCAACTTAGTTTTCCTAACTAATTATTTCTGAGTTAATTATTACTTCATTATTAATTAACTATTAATTAAATATTTGTTTGGTTTAATCATTAGAATTAAACTTTATTCCCTTCTTAAATAAAGTAAAATCAAGAAAATCAATAACCATTTAAATATTCAAAAAAGTTTTTAAAATAGATAACAACCTACGTTTTTGTGAGTGTGTTTAAAAAGCCGGACTTTGATTTTTTATCGTCCCTCTAATTAACATATGTTGTTTTTGAAATATTTAATGTAACATGTTTAATGTGGAATGCTACTATTTAAAATAATTATTGAAGAATAATTATTTTTTTAATTTTAAGTAAGTGATCAAAATATTTTAAATAAATATCAATGCCATAAAATGATTTTAAAATTAATTTTAAATTTTTAAATAAAATTTTCAGATTTAATTAAAAATTTAAATATTAGTTTGTTTGAAATAAAAACAAAATTTAGTTTGGTAATTGTTTTTATTTTGAAAAAGTTTGGATATAATCTTAATTTGATTCTAAGATGAGTTCTGACTCATCTAACAAACGTAAAAATTCCCTAAACAATTAAATTCGTATTTTAAATTAAGAATGGTATTTATAATCAAAAAAACATTCCTGATTATTGAAGAACATACCTATATATTATTAAAAGCTCTAGACTCATGGCTTGTAGAGGTATCCCTATTTTACTTTAGTAACGATGAATATTAAAATAATATGTATATTTTCGAAATAATATCGAACTCTAACTTCAACATTCGTATTTTTTATCATTTGTATTTAATACCTACATATACAGTTTTATGATTCTTTAATATATAATAGAATTCCAAGCACAGATTAGATTGATCATCATTAGTCAAAATTAACATTTAATAAAGAAGTTATAAACCAAAAAATGTATTGTGTGATAGATTGCTAAACATCAATGAAAATTATAATGTTGAGTCATAGATAACCTCATGCATTTTCATTGATTATTCGATAGAACAAAAAAATTCTTGTTTCAACTATATGAATAAGAGTTTTCGTTAGTCGTCGACAACTGACTAGTGTGTTATTTGTGAAATTAAATTGTTATTTTAATCTTTAGAATGGAGAACCTAAAAGTACCATATTGTCATGTATTGCTTTTAAGAATTCAAACAAGCAATAGTTCTGTGGTGACGGCTGAAAGAAATTATGTATTGTTTATGGTAATGGTCTAATATTTAATCGGGTAATTAGAAATCGGTTTGTTATTTTTTCATAAGTCTTCTACTTAACAGCAAAAATTTGATCATTTTCAGACATAATTATAACAAGAGATAAGAAATATAACTTGAAAGATCAATCAACTTTACCAGATCCTAAACCAAACAAATATGGAAAGGGATTTTAATTGTCTCTATGATGGGCTGTCGAGGTGTAGTCCTATACGAATTGTTAAATCAAATAAAACTATACTTAAGATAATACGAACAGCAAACTGTAAGGAGTTTCACGATAAAATAAACGTTCCACTCTTGTGAATTGAAAATCGGCTGGTCCTGTTTTTCAAACATCCCTTTTACTCCCTGGACTTAGCTTCGACTGATTTCACATTTTCTGATCCTTACAAAACCTTTTGAATGAGATAATCTTCAAAATCGACCAGTAAAGTCAATGAAGTCAATCTTTATTCTAGTCAAATTACCAATTTTTACGAGGAAGGAATTGTTAACTAACAGGAAGATGGATAGCATTGCTTAATAATGTGATTATATAACATATTAATGTACATTTTATTTTAATAAAAACGTCTTACGAAAAAGGCAGAATGTTATTTATGACCTAATAATCAAATCAAACTATTTTTCCTTTCATAATTCCTTTCCAATAAACTCTAAAACTTTTAAAAAAATTTTAATTTATTAATCCCTAATAACTAAATTACAATTAATTAGTATTAAGCAATGTTACTTTATAATTACAATTATTACTAGAATAATTATTGGAGTTTTAAAAGTTTCAATAAATTACTATTGTCAAACATTTGGATTGCTAACAAAAACTTTAAAAATTTCTTTTTGTTCTAAGCTTTTTAATTTATTGAAATATATATTTGTTGAGTTCTTGTAGAAAGATTACTAGGAAATATCTCCGATAAATGTGAGATTACACACAATACACTCAAATTTATAAACAAGATCAGAACACAATCTAATGATTCTTAGATTTATTATTAAGCATAATTATGAGTTTATATGATTGAGAATAAATTAAAAATGTAAATTTTTATATTTTAATTATTCTCTTTAAATGTTTAAACTCTTTTAGAATTTTGGAATAAATATTATCATTCTTATCTGGATTTTAAATAATTATTTCACCATTTAAACAAAAAAAAAGAAATAATTATTTATAGAATTGATTTTCGTTCCAATATTTTCAAGGATTTCATTGAACATTTTCTTTTTAAAAAAAAATACTAAATTAATTCAAACAAAACATAAAAAGAAAAATTGAAATAAAACAGAAAATTCTTTAGAAATTCTTGAAAAAAAATGAAGAAATGAAAGAAAATGAAAATTTTGTGATGTAAATTAAATTAAGCAAATTTACATATTAGTATAAAAACTATTCAGTCCTAAATAATTGAATGTAAAAATAAAAATAATTGCTCATTTGATCTGATTGTCCAAACAGTAATTAATCGAGATTTTACTCGATCTCTATTTGTTAAATATTACATTCATAGTTTGAATTTCTAAAACATTTTTACAAATATAATTGTTATCTTCGAACTATTTTAAGAATAATATATTTATTTTTCTATTTCGGTTTCAGAGAAAATATTAAATCCAATTACATATTTCTTTAATAAAATTAAAGAATTTGTACAGTTTTAAATGTCGTAATAATTTTAGAGGTTTTTAAAATATTAATATTAAATTGATATTTTTAGAGATTCGAATTTCATTTGAAGATTACTTTGATATTTTTAAAATTTTTTAGGTTTATAGGAATATGTATATAGAAAACAAAGGAGCCTATAAGTCACATGATAGTGTCAAGGTGGTACCAGCGATTTTGGTCTGGCCATTATAGTCTTACTGATCTGTCCTTGTTTTTGGGGTGGAAAATCAGCGATTCATCGGCAACTTAGTTTTTTTCACAAACAGTCCGCATCAAGATCCACACAACCTCAGTGAAGCAATCAATTTTAGCGTCAATTTGTGAATAGATCAGAAAAGTACCGGAAACATCCCACAAGTATTGGTAGATTTTTGGCTTTCATTTCACAAAATTCTACTTTCATGTTTACTTTTCTGAAAGCAAATCGTCGTTTAAAAGAAAACTGTGGGAGTGGATGCGTTTATTATTGCCAAAAGATAGCACATAAAATACGCAAAATGCTTCGTGATAAACTGCGGAACAAGTTTAAACCACAAAATTATTTTTATATGATATGAATGTTGAAATATGGAAAAAGCACAACGTGTTATTGCGTGTAATAATATTAGGGTAATATTGGAAATAATATTCTAAGCAATGTAGGTCACTTACGGCGTCCTAAGAGTTGCCACTCTTCCGACCCTCTAAAACCGGCCTATGATTCATGAGTTCCAGTGAGGTAGTAATGCCACTTCGACAAAACAAAGTTTGTATGGTATATTTTGTCAGATACAGTACAGGTCCGAAAAAGTTTGACGATTTTTGAGGGGAAAATTCGAGTCTGATAGATAATGTAACGTTTCGGACTCCGATAGGTGTGATTATGTTTGTTTAAAAAAAGAAGTTCTATTCAATAGAAGTCGAGTTGCTTCCTGAACGATAGGTAGAGGTTATCGAAAATCAATGGTAATTATTTTTATGGTTAAAAATTTTAGTTGTTTAGAAATTTGATTAAAACATTTAGTTTTAAAACAATACGCTACTTCTTTGCTAATTTGTTAATATCTTACCCTAAATGCAAAATATTGATGTTTTTCCAGCTATAAAGAAAATTTGTAAATATCTATTTTATTTAAGAAACTGCTGCAGCATGATATTACAGAAATTACACAAAAAAGAGACTAGAGGATAGCAAATCTCCTCCTTAGAGAATTTCCACCGATGCCATCTTGAATCACATCATTATTTGTGATGAAAAGTAGATTATGTATGATAATTGTAAACATTCTGCAAAATGCTAATCAGTTGATGAGTCCCTAACAATTCTCAAAAATAAGTCCTCTATCGGAAGACGTCTATGCTTACTGTATGGTGGTCAACTACGGAAGTTACTCACTTCTGTTACCATCTAGCCTTGCAAAACAAGCACCGTGCCATTAGACTGTGAGCATTTGGAGAATTCTACTCATTATTAGTGGAAAGGCAGCGGGTTTTAGTCAATAAAACTGGTTAATTACTCATTCAGGATAACACACGTCTCCAGCTTTCCATAAATGGTCGTTCAAAAAACTAAGTAAATTAGGATATGAAACTATTTCTCACCCATCCATACCCACAAAACCTGGCTTCCATAGATTTACATTTCTTGAATATATTGATCACTTCTTGAAGAATAAAGTATTCAAAACAAATTCGGAATTGAAATAACTTTCAAAGATTTATTGACTCCAGAAATACAGATTTTGTTCAGATGAAATCAATATATTTTATCACGTTGGTAAAATACAAAGATTTCATTGGTGCTTATCTTTAACAACACTTTTGTAATGGACTTAGATAACAGTTTAAGTTTGGTTTCAACATCCGCTATTACTTACCGAATGACGTAAAGAATTAATTGTCAAAAACAAAAATTTTGTCATTTAAGAGTAATTTTAAAATTGCACAAGTTGTTCTTGAAATAAAAAAAATTTATTATTTTGTTCTAGAATCTATTTATTAACAATTATTTTAAATTTCATAATACATGATATTTTATTTAGTTGTACCTCATCCTTAATAATAATATTTTCTTTAATTCTAATTCATTAAAATTTTGAAAAGAACTAACGAAAGAAAATTTATACCAATTTAAAATCTACAATTATTACCATTAATTTTAATATTATTATATTATCATTATTATTATTATTATTAATATTAAATTGATTAATATATTTTTAAAAGCTTTAATTCATTCTTTTTGGTTACTTAATTGACCTTTTTCTTTTTTTCTTTTCATAATAAAACACTTAAAAACTAAGAAATTAATTTTCCACATTAGATTTGAATTTAACAAAATAAAGCAAATTAAACTGAATAATTTCTGTTATTAATTCCGTAAATAATAATTTTTTTCATTATTATAAAAAATGTTATTCTTATAAAAATTAGAAATGACATCTGAAAATATTGACTGAACAAAATATATTTCGGTAAGAAACATATTAAATAAATAAATGATCAAAGAATTTATATTAATTATAAGTTGATAGAGTTTTAGACAATATATTGTAAGAAAAAATTAATAAAGAATCCGATAGTTTCAACAACAAGAATGATCAATTTTAAGCACCCAATATTAAGTAGATATGGAAATTAATTGTTCATTCTCCCCAAAATCGAAGTAATCTTAATTAAATTTTGAGTGTACTCTAGAGTTATTTTAATCTAGGGCTATCAAATGTCCCTGGGTCCCTGTTTTGGATTATAGTCATCCATCATCATCATCAATTCATCAATCATCATCATCATCATCATCATCATCATCATCATCATCATCATCATCATCATCATCATCATCATCATCATCATCATCATCATCATCATCATCATCATCATCATCATCATCATCATCATCATCATCATCATCATCATCATCATCATCATCATCATCATCATCATCATCATCATCATCATCATCATCATCATCATCATCATCATCATCATCATCATCATCATCATCATCATCATCATCATCATCATCATCATCATCATCATCATCATCATCATCATCATCATCATCATCATCATCATCATCATCATCATCATCATCATCATCATCATCATCATCATCATCATCATCATCATCATCATCATCATCATCATCATCATCATCATCATCATCATCATCATCATCATCATCATCATCATCATCATCATCATCATCATCATCATCATCATCATCATCATCATCATCATCATCATCATCATCATCATCATCATCATCATCATCATCATCATCATCATCATCATCATCATCATCATCATCATCATCATCATCATCATCATCATCATCATCATCATCATCATCATCATCATCATCATCATCATCATCATCATCATCATCATCATCATCATCATCATCATCATCATCATCATCATCATCATCATCATCATCATCATCATCATCATCATCATCATCATCATCATCATCATCATCATCATCATCATCATCATCATCATCATCATCATCATCATCATCATCATCATCATCATCATCATCATCATCATCATCATCATCATCATCATCATCATCATCATCATCATCATCATCATCATCATCATCATCATCATCATCATCATCATCATCATCATCATCATCATCATCATCATCATCATCATCATCATCATCATCATCATCATCATCATCATCATCATCATCATCATCATCATCATCATCATCATCATCATCATCATCATCATCATCATCATCATCATCATCATCATCATCATCATCATCATCATCATCATCATCATCATCATCATCATCATCATCATCATCATCATCATCATCATCATCATCATCATCATCATCATCATCATCATCATCATCATCATCATCATCATCATCATCATCATCATCATCATCATCATCATCATCATCATCATCATCATCATCATCATCATCATCATCATCATCATCATCATCATCATCATCATCATCATCATCATCATCATCATCATCATCATCATCATCATCATCATCATCATCATCATCATCATCATCATCATCATCATCATCATCATCATCATCATCATCATCATCATCATCATCATCATCATCATCATCATCATCATCATCATCATCATCATCATCATCATCATCATCATCATCATCATCATCATCATCATCATCATCATCATCATCATCATCATCATCATCATCATCATCATCATCATCATCATCATCATCATCATCATCATCATCATCATCATCATCATCATCATCATCATCATCATCATCATCATCATCATCATCATCATCATCATCATCATCATCATCATCATCATCATCATCATCATCATCATCATCATCATCATCATCATCATCATCATCATCATCATCATCATCATCATCATCATCATCATCATCATCATCATCATCATCATCTCATCATCATCATCATCATCATCATCATCATCATCATCATTCACTCATTCATCATCATCATATGCATTCATCATCATCTCATCATCATCAGGCGTATAAATAATTCGAATTTAGTAAATATTTTCAGAGGAAACAACAGTTAGAGAAATCACTGATTAGAGAATATTTGAAATCGGGTATGGATGCACGAATTTATATTACTTTAAACGAACGAAACGAGAGAGACAGCAGAAGCAGAGAAAGTAACAACAAGTCATTATATATCGAACGATCATACTTATCTAAAATACAAATTCAAGAATCTGTGAGAAACTTACTGAGTTAAATTATGCGATTTCTAATCTAGCAATGATTTTAAATGTCGCTTATTTAATAAATTATGAATGAAACACCCTGATTCCACGACAAATGCGTTTAGGATATAATGTATGTAAAATTAATTAATTATCAAGTTTACATAATTTCAGTGAAAAATTCCAACCAATAAAGCTCAACATGATGATAAATAAAGATATATTGACTATTAATGTTGATTTATCTATTATAAATTATTAATTAATTATTAATTATGCTTAATTATTAATTAACTATCAAGTTTTTACAAATAAAATTTCAGTGGAAGAATTCAAACCAAATAAGCCTCCAAATCGATGATAAATATAGGAATATTGACTATTTAATGTTGATTATGCATTAATTAATTATTAATTAAATTAATTAAATGCTTAATTATTAATTAATTATATAGTTTTACACTAATTTCAAGTGAAGTTAAATTCATTCCATTAGCCTCAAATGATGATAAATATAGATATTGACTATTTAATGTTGATTTAGCAATTAATTAATTGTATTAATGATTAATTTAAATGGTTAATTAGTAATTATTAATTCAAATTAATTTATTGTTATGTATTTGGAAAAAATGAAATTTCAATTATCTAAAATTTTTGATGATGTGCGAGATAATCAGAAAGTATCTTTAAATTTAATATTGATTTTAAAAATAATATATATTGACAATAATTATCGATAAATTCAAATGGAAAATGATAAATGATCGTAATGATACATATTTTATACACTAACTCACATCAGATTTGGTATATCAACCAATACTAATCTTCTCAATAAGATTAGGAGGCTCACAATCACTATAAAGGCGCTTCTCGCAGTTTAAAACAATCGATACAATCCTATTCCATATGACATCGGAATTGTAGCTTATATTACCGTTAAAAATTTTGTTCAATTAATTCCGGACTATACCAATGGATCAGATGTGGTATATTTTGGGAAATCCGTCGATTTGGTTGTTTTCATTGTTCTTCTTCCTGAATGCAATTAATTTCAATTTACCCTTAATTTTATTCGAATCCTTTTCCATCGATAAAAACAGCTCCTCCGGCAATACCTCCGAATGTATTTATATTCTATGTTGTAATGTAAATACATTAAGCCGTTCACATTATATCTGATAAGACATATCTGATGAAAGATAGATCACACCGATACTCATATTGTGACAATTTTTCATTAAAACAGTTTCCAAGTACCTATATTTGAAATTCTTATAACTTAAATTGATTACAACTATCTTGAATGAAATTGCATCTTTTTCATTATCTATGAGAATTTTTGTGCTTGCATAACGTCGATCAGAATAGATTATTCCATTTGTATTATTTCACTCAAATGTTCTACTATTCAGAAATATATTCCAAATTATAACATTCGAGTTATCTCGTATAGATTATTTATGAATAATGATATACGGTTTACTCATGTTTTCATTTTCTTACTTTCTACTCACATGCGTACCAATTTTAATATAATTCTCTATAATTAAAAATGTAACGGTAATATTAAATTATATAATAACATATTGTAAATGTATAATTTAAATATTAATTTATTATGAAATTTTATTATGTTATGCTGATGATTCTAAAATTATATATAGTTAATAACTTTAATAATATATATCTATTACTAATTATATGTTTAATATATAATTCATAATAATAACATATAAAAATGTTTAATTATATTACTTCAACACTTTAAATTACAATTTTACATTCTATATATCATGAATAATACAATACATGATTATCTTTAATCAATATATTTTAAGATTTACATGCTTAATTACTAAGTTTTTTAATAATATATTTCCATTTATTATATATATTCACTTATATTATTAGCTTAGTAATTATTTCTAAAATTTGGGATTTTTTAGAAATGACTAGTTAAAATGTAATAATATTACTAAATATATTTAATTGCAAATTTGGATTATATATAATTAATAAATTACTATATTATTAAAAAGTGACTGGTGGCAGAAAATGGCGGTTGGAAGTTTGGCGGTATGTACAGAATTAATTACTGTAGCACCTAGGTCTCTAAAATATATCTACCTTACTATGGCAAAAAATAATTATATTGATTTATACGAATAGATGTTATCATTATGCTTAAGTAAATACAATAATTTTTCAATTCCAAACATATTATTATAATGTTTATTTTAATATATACTTTTCAAATGGCAGTAATTTCACTAAAATATCTATATATACTGTCTCATGGCTTAGTATTGTATTAGTTCTTCTTATTTTCTCTATCATCTCCGTTATCTGTATATTCTTATATTCTCTTTGTTTGTTATTAGTCTTATGTATTCTTTTGTAGTGTCTATCTAATAAATAGATTGTTTTTGCTTTTATTCATTGATACCATACTGGGTAGTGTGTCAGGTCTCGATATGATATTGTTCTCTCTTCTTATATATGTACATGTTTATTTGTCTATATATCTTTTTCCTGATGTTTGTGTTTTATTTTTTTTATATTATGATTCTGTTTATATATATTGTTCTTTTGTTGATTATAAGTTGTCTATCTGTATTTGTTTCTGTGTTTTAATGTAATTTTTTCTATTTATATTCTGTCTGTTCTATTTTTTTATTATCTTCTTATTTTATATATGTTATTATATATAATGTGTTATGTTAATCATTATGTTTCTCTCTATATTCTCTTTATATCTTCTTATATTATTATATTATTTTTTATTATTATCTTATATGTATTATATTTATTCTATTTAAGTTATATATAATGATTGTATATGCTTCATGTTGTCTCTGCTCTCTGTGCTGTGTTCTATGTGTATTAAATCCATCAGCCATGTAAGTTAAATCTCTTCATTTAAATGTTGTTGCAATTTGTTAAGTTATCTTTTGGTTTGTTTTAACCTTCAAAGTTCTATTGTGTTTTTATATCTATTATTGACTATATGATTACATTATATTCTGTGGTTACGACTATTTCTTGTAAATTATCTTTATGTTCTTTCCTATAATTCTATTGCTGAATGTATGTTCTTCTTATTTTCCAATGGCTTTATTCGGTTTTGTCTTTGGGTCGTATATCTTTTTTCTTGATAACTTTGTATCTTTATTATTATTCTTCTTATCTTAATTGTGATATTCACTTCTGTGGGCTCTTTTCTTTCTGTGTTATTTCTTTGTATATACTTTATTATGTATCCTTCTTCTTCTCATTCTCTTGTATTTATCTATATTATTATATATTCTATGTATGATAATTCTTTTGTTATATGTTATCTTCTAATTATTTGGTTCATTCTTATATATTTTCTATATGTATCTGTACTCAGTTCTTGTTTTATGTTATTCATTCATTTCTGTTGTCTATTGTTTTTCCTCTAATTATATTTTCTTATTGTATTCTTTATTGCTGTCAGATCACTTACTATATATTCGTATCATACTTATTATATATATATCTTTATCTATCTATATTTATTTGTGTTGTTGTTCATTGGATTTGGGTAAATCTATTGTGTATTACTATCTTCTTTATAATCTCTAAACTATAAAACTATTGGATTATACCATTTATATTATGGTAGTAAAATATATATAGGATGAAGATAAACAGTAATCGAAAGGATAAGATAAGGAAGGGGGGGGGGGGGTGGGGGGGGGGGTGGTGGGGCGTATTAGGATTAGAAATGGAATTATCGGATTATGGATTAGGTAAGGAATGGATATAGGTAGTGATATTGGATACATGTAAGGAATGGATAATATGTAATGAATATGGATAAGGTTACGTGTACGGGTACGGTCACTCTTTCAGCCTCGTTATTATTTAATGACTCTAAAACTCTATCATTATCCAACCATATAATTTCTAATTAATACTTTATTATGATAATTATTATTAGGATAATGTTATTTATATTAGGATTAATTATTTATTAGGTAGATTTATTTAAAATAGATAATATTATTTGGTTCATAATAATCTATATTTACTTTTATTAGTGGTGCTGTGCCCTATCGGCTCTATCCGGAGTCCCAGAGGATTAAATTTCATAGGTCTCGATTTTTGTTATATTAGTTGGTCTTGTTATTATCTCGTTCTTGTCTTTTGCCTTCGGTGGGCTTACCCCGTTGGGCTCAACTGGCGCTTTGTCTGCAGTGCTCTACGGCCCATCCTAATTCATAATGATATAAATCTCCTTGAAGCATTCTTCTGTTCTTTAATTTATTTCTCTTTATATAAGGGATTGTAATATTTCTTTAAATATTTATTACAGATTTGGGTGAAATTTTATGTCTCCTTGCAAATCGAGAATACTGAGGTTTACTCGAAATTATATTGTTTATAAGAAGTGAATAAATAATCTGATGTCGTCATTATGTTTTTATTTGAGTGTCTTTTATGAGTGATCTCTTTTTAAAGCAAGAAATTTTGGCTTCAGTCGTTTAATATTATTCCTCTGGCTTCAGCCCGTTTTTATTTTATCCGTTTTAATAATTATTAAATCTATTTTAAGGGCTCTTTCTGGAGTATTTGCCCATATGCACAAATAATAAATGGCTTTGGCCCCCCTCCCAATGTACAATATTCAGAAGGGGGGGGGGGGTGTGGATAAAACCCGTTATTATAATATCTACACCGCAATCAGGAATATATTTATTATATATTATTTAATATATTTAGATCAAATAAATGTAATTAATGCGAAATTATAATGGTATATATTGATGAGTGAAAAAAGTAAGTATGCCGGAAGGTAGGTGTTCGAAAATATGGTGGTCGATAAAGTAGGTGAGTGAAGTAGGTGGGAAGTCGCTCTTTTCCCCTATATTTCTATTAACTATATTTAAAATAGGTTTTATTTAAATAATACATAAATCACAAGTCCCGATTTATTCCAAAAAAAAATTCATTTGCTGGAAGTAATGTTGCATACTTTTTTGAAAGAAAACCTCTGCAGAAAACATCGCCGTGTTGGTAGAATTGTTTACGGCAATTATGTTCCCTTCTGAACAACATGCAAAGAATGGTTTTGCCGATTCACGAAATGAAGATTACGACATTAAGGACAAAGAGCCTGGTAGACCATAAAAAAGTGTTGAAAGATGAAAGAATTAGCACAATAATACACGAAGATCATGTCAACGCAAATCTGAACTGTCCATTGTGTAAAAAGTGAGCCAAAGGATGCATTTCCCAACGTCTGACAAGTTGGGTATGAGTAGAAAATTAGGTAAATGGTCCCACATAGATTGATGGTAAGAGATGTTAAAGGCGATTTACAATTTGTAATTATCCATCTTCAGGAGGCAACAAAGAAAAAGGTTCTTTGCATAGGATTGTGACAGGAGACGGAGGACCATGGATTCGATATGCATAACCCAAAACGCAAGCTTCTTGGGGACAGCCTGGTGAACTGAGTACATCAAACGCCTAACAGAATATAACAGTGTGTGTGTGAGTTCATTCCGATGTATCTAGTGGGATCATAAGGGTGTGATTTATTATGAAACTGCTGAAACTATCAGAAACGATGACTGTGAACGTTATAGATCCCAATTAATCCGTTTGAAGCGAGCTCTGAAAGAGAATGGCCAGAATGGGGCAACAGACATGATAAATAATTTTACTACACGGATAACGCCAGACCGCATGTTCATTCGATTATAAATAATTACTTAGAAGGTGCAAACTGGGAAGTCTTACATCACCCGCCATATTCACCCAGATATTGCTCCTTCGGATTTTCCATTTTTCCGCTCGATGAAATCGCACTTTCTGGGAAGGTTCAGTTCCCAGTGAAGACCTACAAAAATGGATTGATATCTGGATTTTTTCAAAGGAACCAGAATTTTCTTTCATGGAATTATTCGTTCCCCTAAAAGATGGTGCAATGCATATCTATCAATGAAAATATTTTGAATTATATTATTAAATACTAATACACCTAAATAATAATAAGTATTAATATTTTTATATACTTAAGTATATTACTATCGCAATCAACCACAGAATAATAATAAAAAATAAAAATCTATTACAATTTACACTTCCAAAATTTATTTTACGCATTTCAAAATATTTTAAAAACTCTTAATCATTAATACATAAATTATATAGTTTCAACATAATTCTATAGATAAATTTTTTATGATAACGTGGAATAATAATTAATAACACTCCACTTAATAATTACAATAAATAACTTACAAAACAAATAATAGTAATGATAATAATATGTAATAATAATACAAATTTTCAATAAATCTTAATCTAGTAACCTTAAATCTTAACTCAGTGGTTTCCAACCTGTGGGGTGCGCCACCCTAAGGGGCGCGAGACTGTTCTGCAAAGGAGTCATGCAGCTTGTTCCCAAAATATCATTTTCGAATACAAACCAAAAAGTCGAATATGTGTCAAAAAAATGCAATCAGCAGAATACGTACATCCACAATCCTCGCCGCAAATTTTATGTTGTAACTATATTAATAAATATTCTTTTTTGTTTTGCTTATTATAATTTCTTATAATAATATATTATATTTTTTACTAATTATTGTATATTATTTTTAGCCCATAAATAAATTATACATATCAGTTAAGTATTTTAAATTTGATTTTCCAGAATAAATTTAATGGACGCAACAAATTTTTTTTTAAGGGAGGCGCCGGTACAAAAAGGTTGAAACCCTGTCCTTAACTAATAATATCATTAAATCTACTTTTCTAATACATATTTATTGCCTACAGTACTCATCATAATTATTAATTATCTGCAGATTGACCGCATGGGCGCTTGTCCGTCGTCAGGAAATGCAGAAACTATTTCTTTAAAATTTTTATTTAGTTGCAACGTATATATTTTTTATCCCATATGTTTTTTTACTTTTGTCTGGGTACTCCCTTTCCAATTTGTCTATTTGTATAAATCTTGTAGCCCCAACAAATCTTACTAACTTTGAAACGTTATAATTAAATTGAAACATTGTAATTTACCTTCCTTCAAAAATGAATTTCATTAATGATAAATTAATGTATATGTGATTTATTTAATATTTTTTTAATTTCGTCAAATAAATTGATAATTAAATATTTAAATTTAAATTCATAAGATTGATGATATTCAAAAAAACAATGCAGAGCAATCCTGGTGTATTTTTAGAAATCAGTAAAAGGTCAACAGAACCCCTAAAAAAACATGTATAACCTTGTTTCCTAAAAAAGAAAAGTCTTTTGCGTACAGGCATCAGAAAATTGTCAGAAAGTTTTAGGCCTAAATCTTTTGATAACAGAAGCATATTCAAAATCCATAGACTTTCCTCTTTTCATCAACTCGCTTATTATCAAATGATTTATTCGGTAAAGAACATGATCAACTTGTTAATACTTTGTTGTTTTGTTGGTTACCAGTTTCCTATTATGAGTTATGATTATATTTACCAATTAGTTGGGTATTTTCAATTTGTGTGTTTTCTTGTTGATTTTGGCTTTTTAGTTTATATATTTTTACGGTTATATCGCTGTTGTGAGGAGGATTTGTTCTATTAGAAAAATGAACTATCACGTAAATGCCGTTAAAACAAAAAACCTTTCATTATTACGCCGAAGATCCACGGTTTATGGAAAATCATCTAAAATTCGGACATATTTAGAAGATGTTTTTAGAAAGTAGTCATAAATACTTTTCAAAGAGGACTCTTAATGATACTATTTGGCATTAATTCAATTAATTTCCCATTGTCATGGATTTTATTCGTTTTATTTTCGACATGCATTAATTTATTAGCATATTCATTTGCACTATTAATATTTTTGTAATTACACAACAATTAGAAACGTCGTTTTACACGATTTAGTGATGAAGTAATTACAACGTGTTATTTCGAAATAATTTCGTCCGTAAACGATATTAGATCAAGAGATTGCACTGTATGTGTTCCAAAAACCAGATGTAAACGACATACTAAGTGGCCTGAAAATGGTTCTATTAACAGATTTTCTTCTTGAGTTTCAAGCGTGGACGTTAAACTGTTGCGGGAATTCAGATAATGGAAAGAATTAAACCCGTTTTCAAGGAATTATAAGATATATATTACCAATAGGTCTGTTTGCAAAAGTTTTCTTATAACTACATGTTAAAAATGATAGTGTTTACAATTTTCCTCTTCAAACTTGGAAATGTATCAAAAACTGTCACCAATGTCGAATTTTAAAATCTTTATCCATTTACCAATACAAAACATGTCCAATGAATGAAAAGAATTTCCATCTTGTAGACGTTCTATTACTCAAAATATTAATTACAATTTATATTGAAAAGATTCATAGTTTCTGACGGTTTATATAACAAGTTTTAAGTGTTTATTAACATTACTTTTGCGTCATATCAAAGTTTGTATATTGATCGAGCGTTTTTATACTAGAAGAAAGAAATTCCCTTAAAGATATTCATAGAAGTTAGTTAAATTATCAGTATAATTATGTTTTGAATTGTCAAAATTATTTAATCAAATAAATGTCCAAATGATTGATTAAAATATAATTTTATTAATTAATTGAACCGGAAGTTCTGCCGATTTTTTAAACAAAATGCAGAAGATAAAATATTAACGAAGATTTATATTTATTTTTAAAATAGCATTTCTATTTCTCTGTAATTTACCTCATTCTACCCGAAAAACGATTCTATACCTTTAATAATAAAAATTTTTGCGTTTAGAGTCAAGAAAGCTACATGAGCCGATCACTTAGAATCAACGAATGATCTTTGGTCTAAATCATTTGCAAAGAGGGAAACAGGAAGTAGTCCAATGAAGCAGTATTAAGTAAAAATGAAGGATGACTAAGAACTTCTCAATTTCCAGTTCAAGTCTTCTGCTGAGTTTTTTTATGATTGTCAATTGGGGAAGAAGGGAATTCTTTCTGTTGCTGAAAGTGGATATTTAAAGGTAATTCCGTGCTAAACGAAAAAATAGTTGATTGGCTATTAATTGTTCACCAGTGGGCAATAACTTATAATGCATGAGTCAGTTTGATTCACAAAGAGAAATAACAAGTTTTCGTTGACGATATCCTGTTTTGATTACATAAGGTACTGATTATACGGTAAAACAGGCTTTTTAAATGTAGTATTATATCGATATTTTTTTGATCAGGCCCTAATAATCAACCTATACATTGCCAAAGTATCTATGTGCTAGGATAGACCTGGGGAAGGTCGATTTAATGAGCGCACTGGAACAAGCTGATGAGTTTCTGCGCAATGGACTTTGAAAACTAATGGATCGGTAGTATGGATGAATTTTGATGGGTTGGTTTGTTGGAGGGACAGTGAAGTGGTCTAGAGGTTGGTAAAAGATTTGAAGGTGCCTTATTGATTTTTTAAAATCCATGAAAGAGAAGAACGAGTTTTTAGTAGTATTATCTTTGTTAAAATACATTTTCCGAGTGAGATTAGTTATTTTAAGAAAGAGGAAGATTGTATGATACTGAGAAGTGGTAGTATATATTTTCCGAGGTTTGTGTGATTTTCTTTAAATTTTCAAGACAGTGTCATAAAAAGTGGGTGTTTTTTAAATAAATAGTATGTGAATAATTATTATTTTGTGTGTAGCGGGAAATTTAAACATTTATAGTGTGTGTGAGGGTGAGTACTTACTAGGGCCATGTATTGGAGTTGCAGATAGGTTGCATTATGTTGCATTCATGTTACATTCACATTTTATGAATTTTTACCTGAAGTTTACTGGTTTCATTGGATTATACAAATCGCATCGCAGTGACTATACTGGAAAGGGATCATCCATTAAGGACGTCCCTCCAAAATAAGCAAATATTTATCCCCCTCCCCTTGCCCATTTTAAATGGGACCAAAATGTCCCCATTTGTGTTGACCCCTTCCCCCTCCCTCTTTGAGGACGTCCTTAATGGATGACCCCTAACTTTCTGTGAGATCACTGTTGTTTGGCTGAAGTATTATTGATTTCATATTATGCCCGCTCTGCCGCAGGGTAATTGGTAATTACTCATTTCTAAGTTTCGTATCGTGACAGGAAGTTTAGTCTTCTATGCTGCTCTCTAAGCCGTTTAATTACCAATATCATCACTATTATACAGAATATACAGAAAAGTATTGATGATGATGTCGCTAATATATTTGTCTTTCAGTTGTAATATTTTGCTTGCTTGAGTTGTCCTGCATTGTAAATTGATGCTATCATTGTGATGCTCGGTTTTGTGAATGTTATTAAAATAGATTATGAAACAATATAATGATGTTTTATATTTTTTATATAAAAATAAAGCTATAATAAAAAAGGGAGTCACAAAAAAAATACGAAATATTTGGGGGCCACGAGAATATTTCGTAGTTTTTTATGACTCCTTTTTTTATCATAGCTTTATTTTTATATAAAATATAAAATATCATTATATTATTTCATAATCTATTTTAATAACATTCACAAAAACCGAGCATCACAATGATAGCATCAATTTACAATGCAGGAACTCTTGTATGAGTAATTACTGTTATTTAATCATAAAATCACCGTTAAAATCAATAATAAACAATAAAACCCCTTCCCAAAAGTTAATGCAAAACAGTAACAAGCACCACCCAAAATAAACTAAAGATAAAAATAACAAGATCATCCGAAAGAAAAAGTAGCCAACAACAAAATATAAAAGTAAAATTACTACCCTATCAACACAGCGAACACTAGTTATAACAATACTCCAAGAGGTAAATCCAGTAACATAGAATCCCAAGAGTAGAACCCGAGAAACAACAAGAACCCCGCGAAACAGTAAACATTATAGAAAATAATAAATATAGAAATAATAAAATAGAGGCCGAAACACCACCCACAAAATTGTAAGACGTTATGATGCGATGAAATTTATTCCTTTAATAATCCTAGGAGTATATGGGTATCACTCTTCCTGCTAGCGTGTATTTATTTAATGGTCCAGATTACATAAACGCTACAAAATGGAAGAGACAGCGTTATCGGCGTAAGATTACGTTTACTCCTGCATAGGAACATTTATTATAGGAATATTTATACTCAATGAACCGAAGTTTAATATAAATAAAAGTAATATATAATTTAATATAAATAAATAAATACAAAAAAAACTATAATAGATGAAGAATCTCTTAAATATCATCACTTATGATAACGATCCATTAGCGAATCTCATATATCAAAGTGATGAATGACATAACATAGTGTTGGGCTGGAACGCGTAGACAGGGAACTGATGGTGGCTGATAATAATCCTGTTATTAAAGATATCATGTTATAGCAGTATGAATATATAAATTAAAATATAATGAATATATAAGTAAATTAAGATATAGATATAAAAAAAAAGAAATTCAGTAACAGGAAAATCGTATTTTAGTATCATAATAAGAACTGGATAACAGCCTTATGTTAATATTATAGTAGAAATAATTTATGAAATACTAGTAAAAAGTAAAATTAAAAGTAAATGCAATAAAGTAAAGTCCAAAGTAATTATATGAAATCACATATTATATTAAACGTAAAATTGAAAGTATGAAATGAAGTTAAAAGTAATTACTTTAAAATTAAAGAGAATATATTAAAAATAAAATCGAAGAAAAGGATTGATAATTATTAAAACAAAATTTGTTACAATGAATTCGAATCATTATTATTTATTGATCATTATTATTATAGGATTATTATTAATTATTATTATTAATTTTAAAACAAATTTTTGTAAAAAGGAACTAGGATTATTATTATTGATCATTATTATCC